>JAKSZP010018528.1:0-172061 GCA_022478985.1 Massospora cicadina
CCCACTGCAGCTCATTTTGGCCATGCTCTGCGTCTGTACTCCAAGTCTTTCAATGACATTGTTGGTTCCCTTGATCTGACCCAATGATTCAAGGGATTTTCGGTTTTTTGCATTTGCATCAACTTTTTCCCGCACAGGTCTCATGTTGATTTGATGCGGATTGTTGATTGTATTTTATATTTTTGAGGTTCAACTTTGTTGCATTGTGCACCGCATTTTCACCCAAATTGCGGTTGCATTGTTCCTCAGTATGTGCATGACTGATGACGCTTTGTGGCTCAGTTTGGTTACTGTGAAAATTTTAACCTGGGCATATTGTTCTGATTGATTGGTTCGGTGAATATCTGAAATATCCTCCTGAATTTGTCCGTAATTAATGGCAGATTCCGCGTGTGCCGCCGCTTCAGCCGCTGCTCTCTTGAGGGCTTTTTGTGCTTCTTTACGCTGTTTACTTGTAACTGGGTCCACGATGGAGTATAGTCCATCTTCACCCCAGTGGAATGGGTGGTGGCCATCAGTCATTTTGGCGAAGTTTTCATTATCTTTGTCCATAGCTTCTCTATAAAAATCATTTTCCATTAAGCCCTCTCTCACAGGGCATGCATGTTCCTTGTGGCCCAGTGAGCCACAGTGGTTGCAAATGGGCAGTGCGCGTTCCAGTGTAACTCGGAATGCAGCTGACTGACCCCCATCTGCAAAGTGAAATTCTGCTGTGCGGGGAATTATGGATAAATCCTCTTCCACTTCTGGGAAGGGGTTGATTACAACGATAGCTTTGCCCATGCACAGGTCAGTCATTAAGCAAAATCACTGTAATTCGAGTTGTTGGATTTCTCCATAGGCCACAAGACCTTTGCGGAGCTCCTCCTTGATTACCTTATGAGGAAGATTGGTGGGGAGCGAGTCAAAGGAGATGAACAAAGTTTTTGCTTTGTTCCATCTGGTGCGCACAGTGTGCACAATTTTTTTGCCCTCAGGGAGGGCAATTTTCACACAGACTTTTGCTGCAGCATCAGCTTCATCAGCTGTTTTGAAACTAATGTTGATCCAGCCATGGCCCTTGTTGTTGGCGGCTACGTACACCGCGTGAGGGAAAAGTGAGGGCTGTGCCTCACATGTTTTCTCCCATAGGGACGGTGACTCATCCCCAAGGAAGAGTCTGATCTCATGCTCCACCTTTGACAAAGGTTGGTTAAATTGAATGTACATGTATTGTGCATGCTTTACAGTAAATACCATAAACCCAGACGGTGTCTGAGTTTGCAATTTTTTTGCAGATTGGGTTCCTGGTCCCCCTCCAGGGCGTTTCTTGCCCTTAGTTGCACCATTAAGCGCACTGCTCGCTGCAACGCTCGCCCATGTTGTATTTTTTTGTTATTAAAGTCGCGCATCTTTCCTGTTTGTGATTATCCAAATTTGCTGTTTGAATCGAATCATAGTAACTAAAGTGATTGTTATGAGAAAGAAAAATCCTTAATTAAACTTGCTAATGGCATTATGCCATTGAGAAATGTTGTCGCTAAGTTGAAACTTACCTCAAAAGAATGGGAACAACGCCCAATGGGCATGTACCTTCTAAGGTAATTGCGCTTAATGTCAAAACTTTGGAGGAACATGCCAATGGCTTTGGGTCATTGTTAAAAGGCACTGACAGTTTAGAACTCTCCCCTCAGGTATTTATTATCATCTAATGAATCTCACTTGACCAAATGAATGCCAAAGCAACTGGGTTTGGGTGTGTTTAATACCCCAAACCTGTTTCTGACCTCTTGGGACTGCCCTTATGTGAGGTGGCCTTAGGAGGTTCCCATTGCCCATTGGGAGATATGCCATCACGCTAACTGTCAGAAACACAGTAAAACTGCAATTCAGGCATCTGAGGTTGAACTGACAGTGACTTGGCCTATTCCTGACTCTTTCAAAGTCAATTCTAATTGTTTTTTCACCCCTCACTCTTAGTTTGCCAGGTTAGGTCAAATCTTGAGGGCCCCAATCACATGCTTTGCTAAGTTATTCCCCAAATAAATCATCTATTTAAGCAGCCATAAACACTGAGGATATTGATGGTCAATTTAATAAATTAAATTTCATTAAAAATTTTCCCATGTTCAAATTTGTTTGAAATTAAGTTTAAATTTTTCTTTACAAAATCCCAGTGACAGTTGCAATGTGGCCCCAAGGGCCTTGTATTAGCAGAGTTTTTCCAGTCTTACTACTAGCTTTGGTCCTCATTATAGTCGTTTGAGACCATAATTTCAAAAACTTTTGGGAATCTTCCCCTGAGCTTTTAACTCTATAAGCCCTGACCCATTGGCTCTAGGGCTGAAATAACCTGGTAACACGCTGGGTTGTCTTGTATATTTGTGGCCCATAGGCACTTTATCATTACTTTTATCCCAGCACACTTAACATCATTTGCGCGGCAGTGCCTCTGGCATTCTGGCTCGCCTTTTGGAGTCTTCTGCATCCCAGCTAAAAAGCCAGTCTAAAATTTATCTTCCATTGTCCTGAAAGGTTTGGTGCTTCAAAGTTACAGTGAAACAACGGAGGTAATTCACCATATGAGTGAAATAATTTTCCTCATTCAGAACTAGTATCAGAACGTGATAAAACTCCGTGTAGGGCTCACAGGCCTGTCAAAGAGCGATTTGGGTATCAAAATCATTTATAACATAAGCCCCAGATATTGTTTTCGTCTCCAATTAAAAGCGTTCATTAAATAATTAAATATATTTGTCTCTTTTAAAAGAGAAAATAAGGAATTACATCTTAAGAAGGGTCATATTTTCAGCTCCACCAAAATTTTGAATAAAAAGACCTTGGTGTTAATGTTAGAAACTCCAGTTTTTTTTAGTTCTGGTACAATTAACTTCTAAACTTGAGGTCCAATTATTTATTACCACTGCCAACTTATTATTCTCAGGCGCTCTGGAATGCTAATCTCAAAAAATCAATATAATTGTGTATGTTTAAATTCTTATTGAACGTTGGTAAATTCACTGGTTTGACCAGAATTTGATTTTCATGACTAAAGGCTAAGGAGCCTTTGATGACCCTATACAACTGTGAGCCGCCGTATTATCAGGTTGTGAGGAGGCTCCAACGGTCAGAACAGAGGGGAAACATCAGGCCAATTACACATAACCCGTGCATCATCACCCTCACTATCAGGTTCCATTAGAAGGGTCCCATGAGCAACTTGACCAGGGCAACACTGGTAACTACCATGATGAATCTCCAAATTAGCTTGGTTTTTTAATTCAGAAAAATGGCGGAGTTATGGCTGAAATTTAAGTTCCATATTGACAATTGTTTGGTTAGTGGACTAGAAGTCTGCTCCTAAGGCTTTATATTATTTTCTAAGGACTGTACTTGCTTTTCCGACTTTTTTATCTGACAACCATGGCCAAATTTGATAGAAAGTAGGCCTACAAGAGCCTTTAATTCCACTTTTTAATTGATAAATCTCACAGAATGGGTTACCAGGCCCCGGGGACAGGCACCTCAATGTCCAAAAAGTTGCGCTATTTGTTAGAGAAGGTAATCCCTGATTTAGTGACCAAACTCCATACTGGGAAACAATAAAAACTAGATTAACAGTGAGTTATCCCTTTAGTGAGCACCAAATTTTGAAACTGGCGCTAGGGCGTAATATTTCGAAATACACAGGTAGCTACCCCAAAAATTTAAAGTAATGTATGAAGACAGTAACTTTGATAAAACTCTTATAAAAAAGGTAGCTTCAGTAATATGGGCTTTATTTTAGGAAAACAAAATAGCACGATGCTGTATTGAATACTTACAGAGGCTCACAGGCTTGCTCAAGTCATCGACCTGATAGGCTGATGCAACCTTTTTCAGAAAAAGATCCTCTTCCCCTTAGCAACCCTCTTCAATATCTTATGCCTACCAGAGTTTTCATTGGTGCTTTCTGTGGTTACTGATCAACACCTCCAAATGATAGACTAAAATCATAATATCTAATTGTGTTGGAAAGTAAAAACTAGGGTCAAGTCATTTTAATATCTTGATGCAATTGCCAGATGCAGTCAAGTTACCAGCTATCCACCATAAAAATTATAGAGCCCTATTGCTGATAGTTTTACGTCAACATGTAGGCAACATAGAATAGTATGCTGAAATCAACTAGGGGGTGATATAATGACAAATACCACAGCGTTGGAAGTCAGTAAGCTTAGGAAACGAGAGATATACTAGCTGGGATTCAGGGATTTTTATTAATAGTAGATTGTTACTTTAGGCCACAAATATAAAGACTTAGGCTGTATGGCAAAGTAATTGTCATACCAATCAAATTCGCTGGTCAATTATTAGTTAAAATTCAAAATTATATATAATTTTTTATCCAGATGGTTAGATACATCAATTTAAAACAGCGTTATTGAGACCTACATTGAGCCATGGTTTCTGCATTAGCAACTCAGACTTCCTCTTTGCAGCTTGGTGGGGTATCACAAGGTGTTAGTGTCAATGACCAAAGCACCTCACCAAATCCTTAAATCTATTTTCACAAAAATAATTCAAATAAGGTGAAGTTTAATGAGCCAAATAAGGACTTACAGAATTGAATAGTAATGAGGAACAAGCCTAAAGGGCTAAAATGGATGGACAAATCTTGAAACTGCTGTCATAAATGTTGAAATCTTGACATTTCGCCTCCCAATGTTGGAGCAAGGAGCCTTAAGAACAAATAAATGGGTTTAGTCTAAAGTGAAGGAAAATGTTCAGGATTCAGGATAATAATTGGCAGTCTAGATATGGGAGAATCTAGTACTGCAATTAATTCTGTTCCCCTTGATAAGGTAAAGATTAATCAGTTACTTTCAATTTAATTGTAGGTAAAGATATATCTGATCCACTCAATAAGGTGTATATTTGGATATAAACGCGATCACTAGATAAAAGGCAAAAATTATTGACCATAATTTGTGAATGAGGTTGCTTGGCCTTATGCCCACCATCTAGCAGTAAAGTTCAGAACCTCTGAGAACGCCAAAAATTGCTTAAGGCAAAGCTTGGTGAAGCGAAAGTTCCCATTCCCATTAGTGCAATAAAAAGATTTTTCCTGATTCATCCACGCAATCAATTTATACTTTAGATCCATTGACTGATGCATCAATTCACTCAGTTGATAATTTATTACAATACTCTGAGTGTATATATGCAGATTTAAAGTCAATAATGTAGAAAGTAGATGTGTTAATTGATAGTGGAGCGCACATTAATTTCGTTAGACCAAGTTGGTGAAGCAAATGAGGATCTCTTAGATTTGTAGCACCGTAAAGAATTTGGAACTGCCAGACCAAATACTACAACTTCCTATGGGCATATAGTATATTTCATCTTTCTTTTGGATTTCTGATGATATTGGCGTCTACCACAGTGTTGACAAATCAAAACTGTAACATCCTCATTTGAACGGAATTTCTGAGAAATATGGTGTCAAATGTGATTTGAGGTAAATACCATAATGTTTTGAGGCAAACGTGCCTTTGGTCTATTAGCAGATAGGGGATACTCCGCTGATGAAGAATATTATTTTTGTAGATATAACCTGCAATGATGGCATAATTACCATCCAATACACTTTAGATGGAAGAAAATCCCATGAAATACCAATGCAAATTCTTGAGATTTTTGGGATACCAATGAGGGTTAAAAAATGACTATTGTTCCTCTGGGTATGCACCTAATGGTTAACTTGGGGTTAGTGCTAGAGATTCAAGGACAATTGTATGTAGAAATTATTGTCCTATGGAAAAATCATATTGGAACCTTAGGTAGTTCCAAGGATTATAATTACAGGACATGTAGAAATTTAGGCTCTACTGGTCAATATGAGAAAGAATTCTATGAAGGTAGTAAAGAACCAAAATATTACATTTGCTCACTTAAATTTAGGCCTCTGAAATCAGAGTTCCAGAAATTTGAGACGTTAGAAAAAATGGAATCACAAGTGGTAGATGATGAATATCCCTGTACTAGTGGATTAATTGCAGCTTTCTGGGTTATTGGAAAATAAGCAGGATGAATTACTCCATTTATTTAGAACTATTAATTGGTATTTTCCCATTACTACCATGACCTAGGATAAGCAAAAGATATGATCATAATATTGATAAAAAGAATAACCACCAATACAAAGTGACCAATCTAATGATCTAAAGCAACAGATGCAGTAGATATTGAGAAGACCAGTAAACTGATTGATCATGGGCTCCCCATGCCATAATCGTGTTCATGGGCTAGTCTGATCCTTATAGTAAAAAATACAGATTGTTTTTAGTGGTAATTGATTACTGTCAGTTAAACAAAATTACCAAGAAAGATTTAGCTGCTTCAAGGATAGCAATGCGCTCAATCATCTAGGAATCACTATTCTTTTTAGACATGTATTTGACCTTTGGGTATTTGCAGATAGACTTTCCAAAAGAGAAGAGATATGTGTGATAATCAGCATACAAGTGTTATATCTAGCCAATTAAATGCCACAGGGACTATTTGATACGCTTGTTACCTTTTAATAGGCAATGGATCCATATTATGTGATTTAAAGTTGTACTGAGTTTAAGTATACCTGAACAACATCAACACCTTCAGTCAGACGTTTACTGAACACCTTGAACATTTAATGAAGTCTTGAAAGTCATGCATCAGCAAATTGAAACAAAGCCAGAAAATGCTATTTATTTATTAAAGCTTTTGAAAATTTGGAGATTTTGTAAGCTCCAGCATATTACAACCTCAACTGCAAAAAAGAATGGCCTTTAAACAAATTTTTATTGGAAGGGTGTTCAGGATAAACAATTTTTAGAAAATGGGCATCTACTATCACCGTTTTAGACAATTTGACAGAATTTCCAGATCACTATTTATCTGTTGAAAGATTAAAAAGGGACTTTTATGGAAAGAGGAGGCCCAAAAATAGGCCAATGATCTAAAAAAGTACCTGATGTACAATCCCATTATGATATATCTAACGTTCTAATTAAGAATTTTAAAATCAGACAGGTGCTTCACAAACAGCAGATTGAGCCATTTTAAGTCAAGTAAATCAGGTTGAGATAAGCTTCTTATTACTTTTGTTAGTTTGATAATAACTCCGGTGGAAAGGAACTGCACTGTGATGGAATGCAAATGCCTCGTGGGAAGAAAAGATTGAATCATTTCAAGTGTATATTCATGGGATTTACTTTAGGGTTGTGACCAACCACTCATCTCTACTCTGTTTGCATAAACTTAAAGAACCAGAGGGGCGATTAGATAGATGGTATTTAAAGTTAGAAGAGTATTATTTTTGAAATTTTTGACATGGTGGGGGAAGCCCATCAAAATGCTGATAAATTATCAATATTACGTGCCATTAATGTCATTTATCATCAAGAAGATAATTTATTCCAAAAAAGGTTAATGGAAATATTGGGGATGAGCCCAGGAGATTAATAAAGCTATGAAGAAATTTATGGAGATCACAGAAATGTGAATGAGTGGCTTTAAAAATTAATTGATGTAAAGAGATATATATTTCCTAAACCGTCCTAATGTTCTGCAATTGTTCAAGATATACACAAGGTTGTAGGTCATATTTGTTTAAGGAGAACGCTGAATCACCACTGCCAGTAAAATCTTGGAATTTAATCAATTATGATGTGACAGATTATCTAGCCTGTTGCATATAATTACAATCCACAAGCCCCAAAATAATGTGACAGTATATCAGACACTGCGCCCTGAGTTCACTTGGCACATGGTGTCAACTGACGTGATGGAGCCACTGATTGTTAATACTGGGGACTAAAGTACATAATTGTTATAATAAACCATCTGACCATTTGGGTGAGACAAAATCTTTTACATGTAGATGTAATAAGCACTGAAAAACCTATACTGGACCAAGTAGTGTACCAGCATGGATGCCTGCAAGTGTTACTCAGTAAAAACAGATCCAATTTTACCTCTTTATTAACCCCAAGTTTAAGCAAATTAATGTGAATCAGAGGAGTGTTATTTTTGGGATTTGACTTGCTCTTAATTGGTCCAATCTGGGCTCACCTACAATTAATCTGAATTTTCATACCTCTAACACCTCTTAAAAAAATTCCCAATCTCACTGGAGCATTATTCCCCACAAATTAACAAATTTGATAAAGGCAAGCCCGCTGTTGATCCCCCACCTGACCAAGTTTAGGGTGTTGAAGATCTTTCTAGTGGAGGTCATTGCTACCCTGAAAGAAATAGGGTGTATTTTTATCCTATAAATATTCGCTCCTTTTAGCTTAATAAACACGCTTTTTACCTCCATTTTGTTTTCACCCAATTAGAGAGCCCCTTTTTGAGCTCCTCTCTGGACATCAGCATCATGATCACCAATTATATTACAAGAGGTCCATCATCACCTATCCAAAAAGCTTAAGTAATTTACTGGACCCTACAAATAGGATCCCTTACTCCATGCTACCTTATCTCTGTGGGACAATTCAACCCATCCATTCTGGTATGCTTTGGAGAGACGACCACCCTCAGCTTCCCTATCCCTAAGAAAAACTGATGCTTCCTGTCAGGTACTATCCTGAGCTACCTGGTGAATAAATATAAACAAAATGGATGATCCTAACTAAGATTCCATTTAGCCTCTTACCCAAATAACAAGCGCCACCCAATGAGTAGCTTCTAACAGAAACCATAACCCTGAGAACGATGAACCCAACCTTGTGCAATTTCTTGCTACAGTTAATATCTATATTTAACTCTTGAGCACCAGAACTATTGCTTTCAGCCTACAGGTGTTGCTGATACTATTAATCAATTACTTTTAGGTGCTCTTTTCGTTTCAATTGCACCCATCGCTTTTAAGGGTCTGCTGTTCCTGATAAAGTGTGAGCTTTATATGAACACACTGTCTTACCCAGCTCTGAGATGGGAATATCTCACACTGAGTGATACTTACGCCAGTTTTTGCACCCCGCCATTAACCATTTAGTTCAAATGATGGGAATCCAGCATCAAAAAATCATGTGACAGTTTACTCTGTCACAAGAGTTACACTATATATATTAGAATTTTATAATTTGGCTTCTTTAGTTGTAAGATATAGCCGCAAGCCATTCTTGAGAACTGCACCCAAAATATTTCTATCCAAAACCAATTATCTCAACTGGACGTGGGAGAGGCTAGCCTTCTTTTTGAGAAAGTAGCTACCCAAACTACTGAAACAAGCACAAATATCAAGAGTCAGTTTCAACAATCCATCACCAATATCAGGCCAACTTAATACTTTTATTGAACAAACTTTGTAACGTTTTACTCAATTTAAAACAGTACTCCAACAAGTGTTTGAAGCCCCATGTTGCGCAAAACTTTGGGTCCTCCTGGCCTTGAAGGTCTCCCAGACCCCCGGGGAGTGGGGATCATTCAGCTGAAAAAGAGTGATGGGGCCCCTGGTCTTGATAGGATGAAGGGCCACCTGGGCCACCTGGCTAAGGGCACCTTAGTCCTCCTGGACCCCCTGGTCCTCCCAGATCTCCTGGCCCTCCTTGTCCTCCCAGGCAACCTGGTCCCCCTGGAACCCTGGGACTTCTGGGCTAACTATGCATTTACCTTAACCTCCAGAGGATCCTTCACTAAGTGGCTGCCTTAGGCTCTGGATCAAGACCCTGTTAATATCACTTAAAGTTGTTAGCTACATCGCTCTGGAGAACCTTTTGACCTGAAACTTACTGTCAATGCAATTAAAGAAGGCTTGGACAACAAATACCACCTTCAAAATTCCCTAACCTTAGATTTAAATTATCAAAAAGAAAAATTTATATTGGAGCAAGATAACCATGAGTTATAATCTCTAATTCAAAATCAACATGTCGAGATGGAATCCTTACATAACAAACTTCAACAAAAAGCTTCAAACAACTCATTAATTGCAACTTTGGGGCTTTTCTTGACGATTTGAACACTTTTTGAAAACAAGCTAATTTAAACCAAAACTTTGTGCCTTCTTCAAAGTCTTAACTTCCAGAAATTACTTGCGCTAGCCCAGTGGGTGTGAAATTTATTTCAGCTCCTGTGGGAACTAAATTTTAAACCTTTTTTAAAGACAAGTTTACCTCTGGGGAGGGAAGTATTGCTTAATCTCTTTATATTTTTGGGAGCGCAATGGAGGTGCTCCTACCATCAGAAAGTTAGATATTTACCATCTTGTATTAGTAGATCTTCTCAAGAAATCATTGTAACCCACCTAATGCAATACAATACTTGGGACGAAGTTAAAGCTTGTTTATTAAAAAATTTGGCAGTGAGTTTACTTTGATCAATCAGAAACTGACGTTTATGAGTATGAAAATTAAAACGTGGTTAATCCCCTGAAGAGTTCACTATTCATTTCTACTTTGAAGCTCAAACGATGGTGACCAACAACCGCCTTACTTTTGATGATGCAGTCATTGCTGTCCTGTATGCTTTATAGTTCAACCCGCAGCTCTATCTCCACATAACTTCAGTGAAGCGAAACTTTACTTATATTTTAGATATTAAGGAGGCCCTCCTCAAAATTCTACCTCCATGATTACTGCCACTCCTGCTTCCACTTCAACCTCCCATCTTAAGATTCATTTGGTGACAATAACAAGTCCGAAAATAATTGTGTTTGACCTAGCTTCCCTTATTGTGGCCATCACAACCATTCCATTAAGCATCGTTGGATGTTATCGCTGATGAAAAAGCAAAATATGGGTCAGAATAGGGTGAAAGGCTCCCTATGCTGATGACTCCACTTTGCCTCAGAACTGATACATTATACTATTTTCCGCTGACCTTACTGGACCTAGTGCTCCTGAAGGGGAGCTCATATTGAGCTTTTAGCTGATAATAAACCTAGTGATATTTCCTCTTATACTATTCTTAAGTCTGCACCTATGGCAATATATTCTATCCCAGCTCAGTGGGGAGTGACAATGACTCATATTGAAGCGGTAGTTCACAAAGTGAAGATTCTTGCTATTGGTGACTCTGGTTACCCTTTTATTATTATCTCTTCATGACTAATTGGAAAAATTAAGATTCATCCAGAAAAAGTTAAGATTCATCCAGACCTTAACCATTTGTTATAATATGGGACATCTGGTACCGCATATGATTGTGCTATAGGCGCTTACTCTCACTTGGCCCTGAATCTAGGTGGCCTACAACTTTCTGTCCCTGCTGTAGCATTTAATAATGTTATCTGTGACCTCTTTTTAGGCACTGAGTTCCTTATGGAGTATGCTGCCATTATTAACTTCAATGATAAATTTATTTCTACATTAGAATACAGAGACCCCTTAACCTTAAATTCCCCTCTTAAGGAAAAAGGAAATGCGGAAATTGAGGACGTGCCTTCTTGAATCTCCTGCCCTAATCAAGCACTTAGAATAATTTGTGTTGGGGCCCAGAGCTAAGATGCCTCCTTATATGGTTGAGGCTGAGGAGGGGATGCCCATACATTATCCCCAAGTCATTATCATATCTCCGCAGGCTCAAACCCTGGTGGACACTGGGATTTAGTTGTCCCCCTCCTGATCACTTGCTTGAGATTATAGTTTACCTAACTCATCTGTGTTTGAAGCTCTCCCCTATCCTGGGGTTCTAGATACGGCCTTTCAAAGCACCTTCACTGTTCTTATGCCCAACCTCTCTCCTTCCTGAAGTAATTGAGCCAAAAAACTGATTGCTTACGTTTGCCTTTTACCTTATGACCAGTAAATGGAGGTTCATAGATTTGGGACCCTTCGTGACTTTGGTTTATAGGAGCCATCTGTTTTTACTGCAGTGCTGTGAAAATCAATTCTGATTTGTCATCTGAGCAAAAAAGCTGCTGCATAAGCTTTAATCAAAAAGTATTTAGATATTTTCTCCTCTGGCCCCCACGATTATGGGCATATGAAGGGTGTACTGCACCAAGTTAATACTGTGACTCTGCTACCATCCGCTCCCATCCTTACTAAAAATCAAAAACTGAGGAAGCCCAGGTCACTATCAATTTTAAAAAAAAATCTCATTGATGGCCTCATTCACCCCTTACGCAGTCTTGGTACTCTCCTTTCCTATTGATTGAGAAAAGGATGGGAGCCACCATGTCATTATGGACCACTGATAATTGAACTTAATCACTTGCAAAGAAAGCTACCCCTTTATCCTGCATCAATGACTCTCTGCGATCCTTGTATGGCTCACATATTTTTTTGTGAAAGATCTAGCCAGTGGCTAGTGGCAAATTGATTTTACTATTGAGAATCATGCCAAGTGTGCATTGACTCTCATGAGGGGATGTTTGAGCTCACACGTATGCCGCAGGGGTTATGTAATGCCCCATCACATTTAATGGGATGTGAATTAGTTGTTTAGGGATCCCAAACTCATGTATGTGCTGGTTTATTTCGATAATGTCACCATCTTCTCCCAAACTTTTACAGCTCATCTCAATAATCTTTGTCAGGTAAACAGTAGTTATGTGAGGCCTCCTGAAACTGAAACCTTATAAATGTAATTTTGTGAACGAGAGATGGATTAAATAGGGCATAAGGTACGCGGCAAGATAACCTCCCATTCCAGATAAAGTCTCTGCCATTGTAAGCATGTCCGTCCCTAAAAATTTACGTAATATCCAAGTCTTTCTTGAATGGTGGGCTACTACCACCGGCTTATTTATCACTTAATTGACCTTGCCAAGCCTTTAGTTGAACTCCTAACAAAAACATTTCCTTCTTTTTGGCGCCTTTAACAGCAACTTTCTTTTGATTCCCTACGCACTACCTTATAATTAGCCCCTTATTAATACATCCTAACTTTGAGCAACCTTTTTCTCTTCACTAACGCTAGTGACACCGCTGTGGGAGATATCATTTCCAAGTTAGAAACAGACCAAGTAGACCATCTGGTTGCTCATTTTAACAAGACTTTAACCAAAGCGGAGCGGAATTATAAAGTAACTGAATGCAAATGCCTTTCAGGTTTACTTAATATAAAAACACTTTTGCTCCTATTTGTACAGTAAACAATTTACAATTGTTACCAACAATGCTTCTCTTCTTTGGCTTTAACAAATGAAAGATCCTGCTGGGTGGTTAGCTCGCTGGGCCTCAGGCTTCAAAATTAAGATTTGTTTATAGTTCACTGAGCCAGCGCCATTCATCAAAACGCAGATGGACTATTCCGCTTATTATCTTACATGTAACTATCCAAGAGGAGGGTCAACTTTATGAGCTTCTCCCTCACCCTTGGTTATTGCCTTAAGAATCTTTAAATGTTCTAGCCCAGTTAAGAAGATGGCCGCTAACACTAAATTTGTTGATGGGACTTTAATTAAAGAGGTTGGCACCTCCTTCCTGCCCTACCTCCTCTCTTCGCTCCATACTGAGTTTATCATGGAAACCCTTAAGAGCATTAGTCACTGGGCTATAAAAAACCATAGATTGGTTAAAGCCCAAATGCTACTATGAGAATATGGTTGAGTAAATTCATGATGGTTTAAAACTTTCTAACCTGCCGCTCCCAGGATAAACCTAATCTGCACTTTAAAGTTTGAGCTTGTTGCCCCAGGACCACTTTTGATATCATTACCATAATGTCGTAGGCCCATTGCTGTGGCCTTCTATGGCCAATAGTTATATTATTCTTACTATAAAACACCTAACCAAGTGAGTTGAGGCCACTTTGGTGCCTAATGTCACTGAAAGAGCTACAGCATTTTTCTTATATTAACAAGTCTTCTCCTGACATGGTTGCCCATGGGTACTCTTATCAGACAATGGCATGAATTTTATTTCTTCTATATTTTAGGAATTGTCCTCTCTTCTGGGTATAAAGCACCTTTTTCACGACGCCCTATTGACCATCCACCAATGGCATAGTAGACCGTGCTAGTGGCACCTTAATTCTTATTCTATGAAAGTTGTCTGCTTTTGACCCTGTGCATTGGAACGATTATTTACCCCAGCCTTGTTGGCATTTCGAGTTAGCTACCACAGAATAATTGAGATTTCCCCATTCCAAGCCCTATATGGTCATGAGCCGCTGTTGCCTTATAGCCTTCACCCTATCCTCAAATAGGCTAATCTAAGCAATGTAGAGCTTACCCTTCAATGATTAACTGATGAAGTCATATTCTCCAAGCTATGGCTTATATCTATAAAAACTACCTTCAATTAGAGAAGGAGATCAAGCTAATAAACGCTGACCTGCAATCCCTGAATATTCTTTAGGATATTTAGTCTTATTCTACCACTATCGCCCTGGGTAAGAACCAAAAACTTGCCACTAATTGGTCTGGCCCTTATTGGGTGATATACTGGCTGGGGCCATAATACTCTATTGCTGCTACTGGTACTGGCACTGTAGTTAAAAGTGTCCATAGCTGTTTTCAGTGAAAGTATCATCCCCCTCATCAATATCCTAAGAGGGGTGTTGTTGGGAATTTACCTGTTCCCAATGAGTTCAATCTCGGCCCACCTTCAATTGATCAAAATTTCTACTTCTGAACCCTTCCAAAAAATCCCCTAACCTCATTGGAGCATTATTTACTGTGACCTAATAAAGTTGTTAAAGGCAAGCCTGCTGTCAATCCCCCACCTAACCAAGTTCAGGGTGTTAAAGATCTTGTTGGTGGAGGTCATCGCTTCTCTGAAAGAAATAGGGTGAAGTCGCATACCATAAATATTTGCTCCTTTTATCTTAATAAACATACTTTATGCCTCCATTTCAATCTTTTTTTTTCACTTTTTGAGCCCTTTTTGTGAGCTCCTTTCCGTCCATCAGCATTATGATCAACAGATTATAATAATAGGTACCTCGTCACCTATCAAAAAGCTTAAAGTAGTTCACTGGATCCTATGACTAGGATCCTCAGCTCTCCCACTACCTCATCTCTGCAGGACAAACTAACCCTTCATTCCAGTACACTTCAGAGGGAGGACCACCCTCATCTACCCTATCCTGACAGTTATCAATTCCATACCTATCCAGAAGCAAAATAAAATGGCTGAAAGGGTCATTAGGACCTAGCCGTGTTGTGATAAAGTTGGTAGCATGGAAAACACTTGCTTTGGAACTCTGCTCAATTTCAGTTACAAATACATATATCAGTCATTATACGGCAACAGGCAAAATGCGCTTTGAATTATATAAGGATGATAGGCTTTATTAATTCCAATTATATAAATAATAGTAGATCCAGCTTTGAGGATGGATCCAGGTCACTGTTAAACTTAATGGCAAGTATTAAGATTTAATTGTAATTACAAGCATTTGATGTGAAGTTGAAGAGAAAACATATAGCTAAAAACTAGATGATTTTAAGTGACCAGTACTAAAGGAATACCATGTGGTTGATAGGGTTGCCTATTGTAATATCTGTGAATTTGGAATAAGAAACAAGTTGATTGCTATATGTTAGGGTCCATTCAAAATTAACATTAAGTTGCACTAGATGCCTATGAGATCCAAATAACACTAATGGTTGTATTGTAATTAGGGTCCACATTACATATTCTAAGTATCTAATAAAAAATAGTAAAACATAATAAACATGGAGAAATAATATATGAAAAATTAGCCAATTAAAGGGAGAGTATTTTATAAAAAAGAAATATCAAAAAGTATATCTAAATATATATCTAGTTTCTATTTTTTCCATGGATGTCTGTATCTGCCGGTGTTCCCATTCCTGATGTTGCAGAGAGAAGAAAGATAGATATTATGATTAAAGAAGATCATGTGAGCAAGTATCTCTTTCTGCTAAGCATCACTTTTTGAAAATCAATTCAGCCTGAAATTTAGCTCCACTAAAGAGATTTACGAAAACTTTTAGCAAATATGGTGGGAAACCCCGCAAAAGAACCCGCAGGCTATGCCAAACGAGCCAGCACCACCCCCAAACAAAGCAATCCTCAGTTACCCACCTCAGGGTCAACCAGAATCACCTGCTCTCAAGCAGCAGCCATGAAAGCAGGCACCACCCCCCAACCTGGAGCTACTTCAACTAGCGCCAGTTCACCTGATCGCACTTCTGCAACCTGCACGCCTAACAGCTCTGTGTGCGCTGCCTCCCACCAACCCGCTGGGCTCCCTCCAACCAAGGAGGCCATCACCCACGCTGTTTTAATGGCGTCTGCTCAGTTGAATGCAACTCAGCCCATCCAGGCATTCACCTCCCCCATTGTGTCAGCTAATTCAGCCCCATCTATTATTGCTGACGCCGTGTTTCTGGCTCCCTCCATGAGGGGCGATACCCAGCTACCTGGCCCCCAAACCCTCAGATGTAAGGTTGGATTAGCCACACATTCTGGTTCACTAAGCACCAAATTGGGACAATCTACTCTTCCCAATGAGGATTCAAATGGTTCGGATTTTGGAACTTCACACCAGTTCCAATCTCACCTGTCCCATTTAAACCCCATAATTGGCACTTCTCAAGTCGGCACTTAATCTCCATATGCTGAAAACGACAAATTCATCAATCAGCTAGTGAGTTTTGCCCACGAAATCACAGCAAATACTCGGGCTGAATTTACCCAAATAGATTGGATGGTGATGAAACATCGCCCTCCTCCCAATTGGCTGGAGTTAATTCCAATATGGATGGGCCTCCCCAATTTAGCGAGGCCAACAATCACCTGGCCCCCAAACCCTCGGATGTAAGGTTGGATTAGCCGCACATTCTGGTTCACTAAGCACCAGGTTGGGACAATCTACTCTTCCCAATGGGGATTTAAATGGTTCAGATTTTGGAACTTCACACCAGTTCCAATCTCATCCGTCACATTTAAACCCCATAATCGGCACTTCTCAAGTCAGCACTTTATCTCAATATGCTGAAAACGACTAATTCACTAATCAGCCAGTGAGTTTTACCCACAAAGTCACAGCAAATACTCGGGCTGAATTTACCCAAATAGATTGGGATGGTGATGAAACATCTCCCTCCTCCCAATTGGCTGGAGTCAATTCCAATCTGGATGAGCCTCCCCAATTTAGCGAGGCCCAACAAACCGCCCCTCAATTTATTATGACGCCAGCAACTGCTGTAACATTCCAGCAACAAGGGAACTCTGCAAACTTGTCCAAACCACCAGCTCACACTCAACCCACAATTGCAGCCCAAAGCAAACACAAACGTACCAAAGGAGCCACTGGGGCGTGGTAAAAACCTCTGGCACTAATGCTACCCAAAGTTGATCCCCGTGAAGTGGCGTTTATTGCTGATGTTAAAAAGAAATGGGCCGAAACTAGAGCGCAAAAAGCTCTACCTCGCTCAACCCTCTACCACGCAATTCGCCTTTATTATGGGCATAACCTTGTTAAATTCTATACAGAGGATTAATTCTCATACTTTGCAGCGATTGCGGAGACATTCCCAATTAACACCACCATCCACGAATCAGTGGAGGGCCACTACATCGATGTGGGTTTCACTGAAGCTGCCCTTGCTGACCATGCTGCCACCCTTCAGGTCATTATTCCACATGGATCTCTTCGCATCTCCCACACACGCTCTCACCTGGAGAAAATTTCATGGGTTACTTTTTCCAACCTACTAACGACTGTTGATCCTGAGTCTCTTAAACTGGCACTCCATCATGGTTTAATGGAGTTTTGGTCTGTTCTTTCAGTGGACTTTAGCGTCCCCTCTTACTATGCTCCCACTCAAAGAGCTCGCACTGCTAGGGCGTTGTTCATCCCCTCCCCCACTGTATCCTGCAACATTGAGGTTATTCCTCGTGTGGCGGTAGTTGGGGCATGCCCTGCGATCTTTTTTGTCGACCCTGATCAGGCGCGCCCCCGGTGTTCATGGTGTAACGCCCTTGGACACTTGTATAGTGGCTGCACAGCTCGAAAACAAGCCCTCTTAGCCACCACCCAGGGGCTTAAACTAGGCCAAAAACGATCCCACGTGGCTGCAGCAGCAATTCCACAACCCACACAATGGGTTCCCGTTCAAGACCTGTCCCCTGAGGCCTTACGCCTAGCAGTTGAAACATCTAACCCCACTATTGGTATGGGATACCTTCGCGCTCATGCCCCCCTTCCAGTAGGCACCCCCTCCAATCTCCCAGAGTCAACTCCCTCTCTCACCAAGCGCAAGGCATCTCCCACAGGGTGCCCCTCGTCAGCCACCCCCACTCAGGGCTCCGCGGCACCCTCACCAACCTCCACCAGCAATTTATCGCATCAACCCTCAGCTCTCAATGGAGCTATGCCCACCAGCATGGACTGGCAACCCGCGGCCTGCAGTAGAAGTGCCACCTCAAAGAGTCCTACCCCAACCCCACAGTCCATTTCGCGCGGATCCTTTGCAGTGTTGGAGGAAGAAAAAAGGACTCAGACTCACCAAAATGGGGACACCGCGGAGGTCACCATTGAGCACCCTCAGGTCCTTCCCCTACAACGGAGCGGGGGCAGCATCCTAGGCTGGCTTACTGGGTCCTCCGCCCCCCACCCTCTCCTTCCCCTCAGAACCCTCGACGCTCCTCACGGATTGCAGCTAATAGAAAAGCTAAAGGACTCAAAACTAGCCGCCTCACAGCAGCAGGTTTAAGCGTTGGCAACCCCCCAGGACATGGAGGGAAACAGCTATGAGTCCCCATGGCAGCACCCTGGCCCTGCAATCCATCAACGCAAATGGGTTGCAGGACTTTAAGCGGAGAGCCCACCTCCTCCAAAACTTCAGGTCAGCACAAATTGACATCGCTGCTGTCCATGAGCCCCATATCCTCCCCCACGAACAATCTGCATGGAATGAACAGCTTGGAGGCAACTCCTTTTGGACAAACCATGCCGCCCTTATTGTTTTGAATCCCCGGGTTAAAACCCATTCTTTTTCACAATATCTAGGTGGCCGCCTCATACTGGCCAAACTCACCACTCCTGACTTCTCCTTCTTCGCTGCAAGCATCTGCCTGCCTAATGCAGGTCAGGAGCAAAATTGGCTCTTGGAAGAGCTCTTCCAACTCAATCTCCCACGGAATACAGTCCTCTTAGGAGATTTCAACACAAACATAAGTCGCATCTGTGACTCTTACCCCCCTGCAGCAAAGGAACGCCCTGGATCAAGTCGCCTCCAGGATTTCCTTCGCCGGAGTGGCTTTATAGATGCGCTTCCACCCTCCGCGTCTGGCCTAGGTTGCGTGATTAGGATCCAGTATTATGGAGGAGCTTTCCAGTCAGCGTCACGCATAGATATGGCACTGATTGGCCCCCTGCTAATTGGCCGCATCTCCTCTCCCATCTCTCGTGACAACCATCTGAGTATCACAGGTCACTACCGTTGTCCTCACCACCACACCTAGACCGTCGCGTAGGTTCTGGCCTAGGGTTGCCCCAGCTCTTCTCAACAACCCCTTCACTAAGGAGAAGCTGTCTATGACCATCCGGGAGACTCTCACCTCCCCCCACCCCACCTGCTTGACCACAAGGCTAGATGGGCGGTGACCAAGGAGGGCATCACCCGCGTTGCTTACAACTGTGCCAAAGCCCAGATGACTGCAGCTCGCGCCAGAGTCAAAAGGGCGGAAGCCAGAATCAGACATCTGGAGCGAAACTGCCAGCCTTCGCCCTCTCCCAGATGGTTGGAAGACTGGGAAGCGGCGCAGGAAGCACTCCGCTTGGAGCTCACACTGCAGGAAGAACGGGCAGCAAACTTTACAACATCTCGTTACTATGCTCAATGGGAACGCCCCACCCGCTTCTTCTTTCAGAAACAGAAAGCGGGTCAACAGTGCAGGATATTACTGCACTGAAGATTGGCACTACAACCACTTCGGATAAGGAGGAAATCACGCAGGAACTACACCGCTTCTACTCCAGCCTCTTCCATGCCATCCAGGTGGACCCATCGGACATCCAAGACTTTCTGTGGCGGGCTCCAGAGCCGCCCATTGACCCACGGGCTGATGAGGCTCTACTGGCGCCTATTTCCATCCAGGAGGTGATGCAAACCCTTCTGAAATCCCCACGGCTTAAAGCCCCAGGCCCAGACGGATCACCCTTTGAGGTGTACCTTCTGGAACCTGCAGTGATAGCCAGAACCCTCCGCGGCCTCTTCGCTGCACTCTTGGTGAATGGCGAGGTCCTCCCCAACTCCAGAGGCTCAATCACGACCCTCATTCACAAGAAGTCATACCGTGAGAACCTGGTGAACTGGCGCCCCATAGCGTTGATCAACACAGACCACAAGCTCTTCACGAAGCTTCTGGCCAACCGCATCACCAAATGGGTGTCACCTCGCCTCTCCCCATCCCAGCACGGTTTTATTCTGGGGAGGTCGTTATGGGACAACTATAATGACCTTCACGTGACTTTGACTGCTAACTCTCGTAAGGTGAATGGCTTTGTGGCTCTCCTGGATATGGAGAAAGCATATGATCGGGTAGCCTGGAAGTATATTGATGCTTCCCTGGCCCGCTTCCATCTCCCACCCGCAGCTAGGCGCTGGATATCAGCGCTCTATGACCAGCTCCACACCAGAGTCCTGGCGCCAATGGGTTTTACAGTAGCAGTACCAGTTGGACAAGGTCTCCGGCAAGGGGACCCCCTGAGCCCTATCCTTTTTAACATCACCCTTGACCCCCTCTTGGCCTCCTTACAGGACAAGCTAACAGGGATTCTGGTCCCAGGTAAAGCCCCCACACGCACCATGGCATTTGTAGATGACACTGCCATTTTATTTGGCTGCCCTGAGGATGTTGCCCTCGCTGCTGTGACCATTGAGAGGTACACCAAGGCGTCCAACGCCATGGTCAACACCTCTAAGACAACAGTTGTACAGGTCGGCTTCCCCACCTTCCCCACCATTTGGTATTGAACCTGAGCGCGGTACCTTCCGTCACCTGGGCGTTCTCACCAGCCAACAAGGAGTTGCGCTAAAAGACAATGAGGACTTGTTCCTCGCAGCAGTTAACTCCAGGATTGCCAGCTGGAACCGGCGGCACATCACCCCCCAGGGTCAAGCTCTGATGGCCAATGTGTTCCTCCTCTCCAAAGTCTGGTTCTTAGCGCACGTCTGCCCATTCACAGATGCCTTTTATACGTGGCTCAATGTACTCCTCCGCTGTTGGATCTGAGGCTCAAACCATCCACCAATGGCCCTCTCAACCATTTACTGACCCTGCAATGAAGGGGGCCTAGGGCTTCTGGACACGCGATCCCACGCCACCACAATCTTCCTGAAGTTCCTATGGCCGATTGTCTGCTGGGACGCGACCCCCATGCCCCAATGGGCGCCCGCCCTCCGCCAGTCAGTGTCAGCAGCTCTGAGTCTTCCTAGAGCAACTCTGACCTCATTAGGGGAGTGGCTCACAATCCACCCAGGCCATCGCCTAAAACCATCCTCATCCCCCTACTAGAACCAGGCTCTCCTTGCCCTGAAACGAGTAGGCGCGCGGATCCACCATGCCTTCCCATACAGAAGGGAAGGCCCTGGCCTCAGCCCCCGTCGCCATGCAATTGTGCACAATGGAAAAGTTGTCACAACTCGCCTCAACCCCCAAGATCGTCCTCCCATCCGCCCAAGGCTCCTTGAGCTCCTCCCTCCCTCCGTGAGATTTGACCTTAAGGAATTGTGGAAAGACGTCTATCACCCCATCCTGTCAGCAAAGGTGTCCAACACCTTATGGAGGGTGCTCCACTGTTCATACAGGACAGGGGATCGGACTGGCCCTACCTTCCAGCACCAAAGCTGCCCCCGCTGTGTGGAGCCTATTGACTCCCACCTCCATCGTTTTTTCACCTGTCCCGGTGTCGCCGCATTTTAACCAAAGGCCCGCGCGCTCCTCCATGCTCAGCCCTGGTCTGGACACCCTGTGCAAGACCTCATGTTCGAGCAGACATTTCCTGGTTGCCACCAACCCCTCCATGTCCTCGCCTATGCCACAGCCATCTGGACCATCCATAACTCCTTCCTTCGTGCTGCCTTTAACCAGCAGGTGTGGACCCTTCCACACATGATCACCCACTTTCAGGTACACTTTGAGATGGCCCTGAAGGTCTGCACTATGTCGCCAACCCTCCCCCGCTCAGTTGTCACTGCAGCACAGCTCTGGCGCGCAAACCCCCCTCCCTTTCTCGATGCCTCCTCTTTTCCCTTCCCTTTCCACAGGCTCTTAGGAGCCCAGGCGTAATTCAATAAACATCGATGAATCCCCCCCTCAGGTTGGGACCATCTAGTACTAAAAAAAGATCATGTGAGCATGGATGTTTGGCAAGACCAGCTCATGTTAAAACTGGGTCTGTTGCTCATAGTCATAAGAAAATAGAGCTTGAAGATTTGCACTGACTAAATTGTGAGAACCCCACCCCTAGGTAAATTAGACGTTCAGAAATTTATTTGAAAATTGATTAAGTGATCCTGGTATGGCATGTATCTTTGAGAGACCAACCTAGAGGAAAACAGATTATTAGGAATATATTGGCGAGACAGACCAAGTAATTCTGTATGGTTGCCAGCCATGAGATCCATCCTCATTAGAGCCTTGACCTGAGGGAAAACATGCGTTCAGGAGTTCATCATCATCAATTTCAACCAAGTGACCCTGGATAAGTGTGCGTGTGTGAGGTGACCTTGAACTTGAGAATGAGAAGAGGACAAGGAATTACTCTGCTGAGAATGGCTATGAGAAGATGCATCAAGAAAGGAGAAAAAGATCTAGCTCTGCCAAACTTAACTTAACCATTTTGGCTTACTCAAGCCATGGAATGAAGCGGCATTTGCCTCTTAAGTTCTATTTTCACAGATAATCTGGTCATGATGGGGATGCGCTGGGATTTTGGAATGGTCACACTATCCAGCTTTGATAGATTATAATTACTTAATGGTATGATCCGCTGAGTTTTAACTTAGATTAAGAAAATCTATAGAAGATGTTGGAGATATTAAGTGATAACTATTGTGGGTTTATTTTCTTGATTTGTCAGGATTCTCCCTGGATTAGGTGAAAGCCTTGTCCAGGGTAAAAATCGATATAATTATACAAAGGACATATTTTGCAGCTGGCCCAACAATTTGAGAACAGAGTTTGATTCAACCAGAATTCCAAATTTGGGGCTTTGCCCGAATTATGCTGGATTTGGAGAGAATGTACATTTCCTATTCATTATCTAATCCCTATCCACTCTTTATCTATTCCCACTTATCCTAGTATCTGGACTTTCCTACAGGTCCCATGACACTACCCTTATATATCCCTATTCCTATCCTTATAATCCCTATTCCTATCCTTATATTTTGAAGCACTATAAATAGTGCTAGATTTTTTAAATAAAATACTTCTCATCAGAACTCCTATTTTATCTACTTTACTTTAATGGAAACCATCTCGTCCAAGGCTGCTAACTTTGAAGCCCGGCCTTCAGATGATCATGCTGCCAATGCTTCCTCCCTGGCGGCCCAACAAAATGGTGCTCCCTGCCAGGTTGCTTCTGAGTTGCACCATGAGGATATAGCCTCAACCTTGGATGAAAAGAGTTTTTAATCCTCAGTAGGTACTCTGGGCCCTGACCTTTTTGGCATACCTACACTGGAATGGCTGAGATGCAATCACTGTGGGAAGTGATTTTACCAAGAAGAGCTTTATGTGTCCTAGAGAAGAAGTTCATATACAGTTCAAAGCACCAGGCCAACTCAAGCCCTTACTTGTTTTATTGTATATGCCTGAAATAATTGAAACAGATGAAAAGGAGCAATATAGCCAACATCATAAAGTGAAGAGATTGAAAAAAGCAATACTTTATTATATGCAGGAAGCAAAATATAGCAAGGAAGAATGGGACAACAACTGAAGCGACGCTTGATAAATATCACACATAGAAATGATTACTGGCCTATAGGATGGTTTTCCCATTATGAGGAGCAACTCTTTAAATTTTTCACTAAAGCAAAGCAATATAAAAAGAAGCTGACCAAATTGATGCTTATACTCCAGTCAAAGAGTGAAGATCAATCAAATTTGAATGCTCAGAATTTAAAAACAAAAAATGATTTGAATACTAACATTAATATTTATTTAGGCGACCAAAACCTGATTCTCATCAATGACATCATTTAAAGTCTGATTTAGTGAAAGAAATCAGAACAAATTTTATTGAGTGTTTGGAGTTAAAAGTGCTGAACATCAATTTGGATGAGCATCATCTGAGCAATTGGACCAATCAAGTTGGGCCAACAAGTTGAAAATTAACTTCTGAATTTGTAGCAGGCAGCAAGCTGCAGGTAATCTTGGGAAGCACCAAAAACAATCGGTGCAATGATGCGCTTCAAATGCCAGGCAAAATACCTGGGACTTACCTTCTCACCATTGAGAATAAGCTTGATGACTCTTTCCCTACTACGCTTCCACTTTCCAACTTTGACGGCGCCTCTCCAAAAATATGACCAGATATTATTAAAACACAGTATCAAGCTTACCTGTTTAGCCCTCAGATTCGGATAGCACTGATCCCACCAAAAATGAAAGTCCTGAAAAAATGAAGCTCACTAACTCCTTTCCAACTATCCTTCCACTTTCCGACTTTGATGGCGCCCCTCCAAAAATTTGACCAGATATTATTAATTTGAACGCTTATCCCTATGAAAACACAGGTCCTAAAAAAGTGAAGCTCAATAACCCCTTTCTGATAATCCTATTACTTTCCAACTTTGATGGCGCCCCTCCCAAAATTGGGCCACAAATTACTAAGGCGAGATTTCTGAATTACCTGGTTTGGCCTTCAGATTTGGATAGCGCTGATCCCAGCAACAATGAGAGTCAATAAAAAGCGAAGCTAAATGACTCCTTTTTTGCAACGCTACCACTTTCTGAATTTGGTGGCGCCCCTCCTAAGATCAGGTCAAGTATTACTAAAACAAAAATTCTAGATTACCCAGCTTGGCTCTCAAATGGGGATAGCGCCAATCCCAGTGAAGACGAGAGTCCTGAAGGACTGAAGCCCAAAAAACTGGCTACCATTACCTCCATCACCAATACCAACCATCCAGCCCATGTCTTGTTTCCCTCACCAACTTTGTTGCATGAGTCACTTTTGATCACGAGTGGAATCAGCTCGCCCCAATCCTGAGATGGTGGTTCAGCGTCACAGGAAGAGGCCTCCCCATTGGAAGTTGCCCAGGAATGGAGGCTGCTGGTTGGCCTGCTGTCAGAAATCTGGAACAAAACCAACCAGAATCAAAACGCTCAAAATTGAAAACTCGCAGCTTAGGCTGGAGTTATCCAAACTCAAGGCAAATTCTTTCAGAACCAGAAAGCCACTCGAAGCCAGCCCCCTCAAAAGACTAGATACCACTGCTAGCAGTGGATCACAGATTGAGGAATTTGAACCCACCTTTGAAGAGTGATTTGAAGGCTTTACCACTAAGGCTTCCCTTTAAGAACATGCTGCGCTCAACTGTTGGGGTAAAGAATTCTACCAGCAAGATCCTAGCATTGCCTCAATCCATAGAGCCCATGTTGTCTATAACTTTAACATGGATGGTATTGGGGTGGCCTCATTATATACTGCTGGCATCGCCAACCTGATCTGCATTACATCTGAGGCTCAGTTTACTCCCAATCTTGAGCCCTCCATTTACTTTAACTCCTGGTCACAATTTACTCCCCTATGACAAGGCTTGAGGAGGGCGTTGTTGGGATTCTCTCTGGATTAGGTGAAAGCCTTGTCAAGGGGAAAAATCGATATAATTATACAAAAAGCATATTTTGCAGATGGCCCAATAATTTGAGAGCAGAGTTTGATTTAACCAGAATACCAAATTTGGGGCTTTGCCTGAATTATGTTGGATTCAGGGAAAATGTACATTTCCTATTTGTTATCTAATCCCTATCCACTCTTTATCTATTCCCACTTATCCTAGTATCTGGACTTTCCCACATGTCCCATGACACTACCCTTAAATATCCCTATTTCTATCCTTATAATCCCTATTCCTATTATTATATTTTGAAGCACTATAAATAGTGCTAAATTATTCTAAATAAAATACTTCTCATCAGAACTCCAATTTTATTTTAATTTAATGGAAACCATCTCATCCAAGGCTGCTAACTTCGAAGCCCGGCCTTCAGATGATCATGCTGCCAATGCTTCCTCCCTGGCGGCCCAACATAGATCATTAAACTATTTTTTCCAGATTCGATTACAATGTCTAAATAATGACCTATCTGGGATAATCCCCAACAATGGTTTCAAGGTTTTGATTATTGGCTTTGGTTTTTGTAACTTAACTACAAGTGTTGATCATTGAAGGTTTGTCGCCAATCAATAAGGATTTATTGGCATTTGCTGAAGGATTGACAACGTTTATATTGGCGGTAACTTTCAGATTAGCCAAAAGTAACGAGACCTGAATTAATATGCAAAAGGTTGCATTACCTAAGCAGGATTCAACTTAATAAGGTCAACCCGCTGAGGTTGGGTAAAAGCATTGGGATACACTATTAAAGAATCCAGCCCAAAATGGGTTGTATCTAGTTGAAGTTAGATACCAACTAGATAGTTGAATGAGAAGATGCATTATTATCATTGGTGCGACTTGTTAGAGTTAAAAGCCTTTGGAAACAGATGCCATCCCCTTTAGGACGCCAATGAAAGGATTGTGCGCCAAATTTCCTACTATATAAACTCTTGTTTTTTTTAAGCAAAAGACTTTTTGGAAAAACATTTAGATAGTTATACAGTTCTTACTCTTTGGATTAGAGTGGAAGAGATAGTTTTATTTACCTATTTGTCTTATGCCAACTCTATGATTGAGTTTTTAGGGGTAATTTTTCTTGTCAATTTGTTCTCATGTACACTAGTGGAAGGTTTAAAGGAATCAAATCTTTTGTCCAGAATTGCCCTCAAGTTATCTAAACAAATAGCGTCAGCACCTATCAAGTGGTGAACCTTTATATTAAATTGGTTTTAAAGAACTTAACTTGATACCCATCTCTATACAATATCTACTGTATCCATATATTATCTAACAACAAAACTTAAAGCACATCTTGAACCTGCTTAGTAAACACAATAAGGTTTACATTAGTGAATAGAGAGTAAGGTCTAATAATTTGAATAAGGTGGTTAATTAGGCGACAAGAGCAGTTAACAATGAATATAACCTCAGGATTAACATCAAGATGATATGGGGTAGATTCAGGAAATCTTCCCCATCTCATTGGCCAGTAAGGCATTTTTAGGGCGATTTATCCAAATTGTTTGTCATAGACTCAGCGTTATTATGGGAAATCGCTCAGTGCTTTAAGTATGGGTTGATTATTGTTTTGGGCTCAGGCCTAATAAAACATCATTTGGTAGATTATAATATAAACTGGGCCTTAGTTAAATAAAAATTAAATAATAAGTATAAACCAATGTTTATAACAATAGTAATTAAGTCAAAATACATTAAAAAACAAATTTTAGCCCTAAAGTCAAGGCTTCACCAAAAATAAGGCAATTACCAGCAGCGTGGAAGTAACAATGGAGATATCTCTAGAGTCTGATTGACCAACTTTGTCTGACCATCTGACTGAGGAAGGTAAGCGGAGGAGTGACAATTCTTGATGCTCAAGTTGGTCAGAAGGTGATTCAAACAGAAAATAAAAAGGCCCTGTTTTTAAAACAGCTCCCAAGTATGCTGTGTCTTGAAAATATCTCCTTGATAACATCTTAGCTGTAGCTTTAATTTGAAGCACGATGTGAAGGGGGAATTCTGCACATATTGGTGAGCAATTCCACTACCACCTTTATACATCAAACCCATTTGACAGTGGCAAACAGGTGATGAAATTCATACTGATATCACGGCAGGGATGAGCGTAAATATGGAGTCTTATCAACTGAACCTAGGGCTTAGAACGTGGAGCTTTAGATCTGGCTCAAATCAAGTATTCAGGGATGCATTTCTTCATCATAAGCTTCATTCTAGGCCAGGAATAGTCATGTTTGATCAAGATCAAAATTTTCTCTACACCAGAAAATTAAGGCAAGAAATGCTCTGATAGGCTTTAAGGATCCTCTTTTTTGTGAATGGCCCCATATTTTCTCCAGGTGCTAGATAAATCTTTGTATAAAGGATACCACTTATACGCTCCATTAGTAGAACATTCTATGTGTACAACTATCAGTTTCTTACCTAGTGTAGAAAGACATTTAGCTTTCTTTCCTTATTCATGCAGGTGTAGAAGGAGCCCTCAATCAAAGAAAGAAAAATTGGTGGAAAACATGGTTACGGTATAGTAGTTTATTGAAAACAGAGCAAGAAAAAACTAGGAGTGGGTTAAATATGAGGAGATCTGTAAAATTAGAGTGTTCCAAGCTTGTACTTGATTGTGAAGTTGTATTGTATAAACTTCTGATTCCAGTGGTCTTTGTGGTAATCTATTTTACAAAGGCTCTTGTGAAACTTCAGAGCGCGGTGATTGGTCCTTATGATGAAAGGTTAGTGGACGTAAAACAAATGTTGCTGCTACTTGCTAAGAGCGGCATTTTATGGAAAAGTGCTCCTTATCATATAGAAGATAGCCTAAATCCATGTGAATCATCTTGCGGCTGAAAAAAAGCTCAGGATAAATATCCTATCACTCACTTATATATGAGAACAGCATCCAAAATAAAATTAGAAGCGTCCATCTCAACAATATAATGGAGATCTGATAGAGTGGTCCAAGACAATGGCGGCGAGCATACTATCATAATGGCCTGGAACACAGCCTTTTATCCATAGTCCAAACAAGAATTAAATGTCCTGTAAAACATGTTTAAGACGCGTCTGTAGTGGAGATAATTTTAAAACTGACTTAGGAATTTTTTACCTAGGAAAACATACTCCAGTGTTATAAAATAGAGGAGCCTAGTTACTTATTTTAAATAGATTATCAGGTCAGATAGTTATGCCATCTTTAAAGGTGACAACACTCAATAGTTATACAGAGTTCTTAAAAAGTTCACACTTAAAAAGCCATAACCTTATATCAGACATGGCATTGCACAAATACACTTTTTAAACATTTTTAGGCGTACTACTCCTTAGTCTTATAGAAAATAGAATTTTGTAAGTGTACGCCAGGAAGCATTTTCCCACAAGATGCCCAGCCCCTGATTAATTTTTCTATGTAAAAAAAGGCGTATTTCAGACTCCAAAGAGCATAAACTTGTATTCAATTATGTCACGTGACACTTAAAGCGATATATTTGATGCTTAGGGTGGATTGAAATCTGGTGGAAGGCGATAATGTGATCTAGATTAAAAACCTTAACCTTTGCTTCATTGGAGTGATATAGTTATAAGTGCCATTAGAAAGGAGTCTGTCTAAGCGCGCATTGAATCTTTTGAAAATTTACACAAGAGAGTAGGTCACCATTAGCTTTGGGAACCAGAAGCACCAGTAAAACAATCAAAGGCTTAAGGCTAATGAATTTACACATCAGCCAATCTTTCACATAAAGTACAATGATTCTTTAAATTTGAGACAAAAGGTAAACATATAGAACCCCTTTGGGAGTTCTACAGACTTCTTGAACTTAACCAAGAATGAAAAAGGTCTGGATACAGATGACATATAATAAAGGCAGGCTCAAAGCGTGAGAAAAGTGCCTGAACACCAACAAAAGGCCTAGGATTGAGAGTCTTATGACTTTAGTGAGCCAGGAGAAAACTGGGCTGTAGACGCGGGTGTCTGAGAACCGCTACAGCAGCTCCAGACTGCAAGTTGACCCTCTAACTTTATGTGTTAAATCATGAGAGGGGGGAGGGGTTTTATATATCCTATTGGAAAAATAGTGGAGTGGTGTTTATTTTAATTGTAAAACTACTACAGTTGACAAACTGAACAGGAGTTTCCTCAAAAGGTTTCTCTTCATTTGGAACTACCTGGTGGGCTTATCCAAAGTCATGATACTTAGTAGAGAAATGTTTAGTTTTCTATTATAATAATATAAAACTGTAATTTTTAGTATGAATTTAAAGGGAGATAAGTAATGATATTATCCCAACATTCTGCTAAAGTAGGGTGTTGGGTTATAAGTTGTGCTAGAGAGGAGGGTTACTAAGCCATAATTATCAGATTTAAAAACTGTGTATCCAATTTGTAATGTTAGGAATTATTGCATTATTGTTTCCCATAATAACACCACAGCCAAGATCCTGTGCTATGCTTTAGCTGTTTTAGTAAGTTTCAGATGTAAAAATTTGGCTTTGACAACTTAAAGTTTTAGTGACTGGTTTAATCTGCAACCAACCCTTTCTAAATTCTCAGATATTAAATAGTCAAATAAAACTACTTTCACCTGGGGCTGACACAAGTGTCAAATTGTTTTCATTCTTGGTAACACTTGATTAAGCCATCTTCTGGGGATGGGAAGTAGTGACAGTTACATTGACCTAAAATTTCATATATTTATACATAGTTTTCTAATTTTCTCAAATATTACTCTGCGCTTATGAATCTATAGTGGATTTAGACTTGTGGTAGGGAGGGGGAGGAACATGGGAAGCAGGGAAGAGCATTAGCTACCTATCTTTAGTCTAAGGTATGCTTTAGGTCAGCAATCTGGGTAGTATTATGGCCTTAAGTTTGAGGTTTTTCAGTACTTAAAGAGTGCATGTTCTGAATCAACTTACTAACAGGAGCCATGGGCCTTTCAGGGAGGACCTTTGTGATCACGCCTTGGAATTGGCCATAGGAATGCATAGTGAAAACGACTAATAATGTGGATTGATTTTATCTTAATGCAAAGTGACTAAACCACACGCATAAAAAAGTATGATTACTTGTTATCATATATCAAGTATTATTGATCAGGGAAACTTTTTTCAGATCATAGAAACGCTTCTTAGATCTTGATGGGATTGGTGGAGTGTAATGTCCAATGGAATTTTCAACAACTCAAACAATTTGAACTTTCAGCTAGGTAGTTTCGCCACTTTGTAAGATGGGCAAGTGAAGTTATATCCTGGAATAATGTTTATAAAGCTATCTTAAGCACCATTTTTACCAGTGCATCAACATCTTTGGTTGTGATATTACTCTTATAATTTTAATGATTTGTGATAAGTGCTATCAAGTAGGACAAATGATTTGACCCAATTTTACAATTATTCATATGGCGTGAAGAACTTGCAAGTTGTAAGGTATCACCGCTTTTTCAGTGCCAACAATTTTATATGACTCTACAGGAGAGTGACCCATTTTTAGGTACAGTTAATGTACTCCAAAAGGATCCAAGATCTCAATAAAAGCAGAAGTGATGTAATTGTGGAGGCCAGGACTTATTGTTTAAGTCTCTCAAGTTTGTTCCAGAGACATTTAAAGATTTAGATGTGATTCAAGGAGCTTTTCCTCCTTCAATATGGCAGCAAGCCGGGAGGATATGACGGCTCTCATAATTTGGCCCCAAGGTCTGTCTGAACATACAGGAGATTGGGTGGGGGATCTCAAAAAGACTAGGACAAGTAATAGAAACGTAAGGCATAATCTTTTACTGAAAATGTGCTCTCTGTAGGGATAAGAGAATAGACCAGGTCACATTTAGAGACTCTTCAGGGGTAGTTTCGCGGAGAATGAGGTCAATGTACTCATCCAAGGACAAAGACAAGCTTAGATGGCTTTTCAGAATATTTAACACAGCCACGTACCTAAATTGACCAGCAAGGTTGAGATGGACGCATCCATATGTTTATGTAAGGGTCGAGAAACACTGGCACCGTTGGTATAAATGCGCCTGGAGGTGAAATCAACTAAGTGCCTTGCAAATAAAAATCAGCCTCATTGGTTTCCAAAAAATGAGCAAAATTTTTTCCACAGGAAGAAGTTGATAGCTTGTGTGAACTTTAAAGGTTAGTGCAAAACAATGGCGGACTTCCAGAAACACAAAGAGGAAGAAAAACGCAATTATCACCACAGTGGCGGTGTCAGTGTACCAAGCAGAGAGGTTCTCTGGCACAGAGGTCTGCATAATGTTCAAGAACATAAAGACAAAAATCTAATAAGATTTTTTTAATTTCACAGTTTATTTCTATAAGGCGATATGCAAAATAGTGGTAAGGCAAGCCCACGTGCAAACATAGGTAGTAATTGTGCAGATCACCAAATAGGGTCATACCTAAACATATTTTCTTCATGTATAGTGAGAGTTCTATATAGTAATAGGCATATTTACAATAATAAGAATGCATGGTGCCAAGCTTCCAAAACTAGTCCCAAAGATGCATCATCTTTGGCCTCACTTTCTTGAGATATAAACAAATGGGCTGTAAACGCTGAAGCAATAAAAATGGTATATTCAGTTTATATAAAAAGAAATTGATGACTATTAGAGGGGGAGTTGCTTATAGAAAGATTCAATAGTGTGGTAATTCCTATGCTAATTAGGCTTTCAAAAAACTCACTTATGAAATACTCTTTAGGGGATAAATGTTGAAAGTAGATCTGAACCTCAATCTACCACAGTCAAATACCCTTCAAGTGGCTTAGTAATTCTTCAATAGATTACAGGATCTGATGCCAAAGTTGAGGCCTTTGAGATTGGGAGCAATAAATTGTTAATTATAATTGGCCACATTGCCAAAGGTTTTTAACTGTATCTGGCTATCAAGGGGTCAGCGCCAATTGTTTTTTATTTTAAAAATTGAAATCAGGTCTGAGGCCCAATTTACTATATAATTACATAAATTAGAGCAATGTTCCGTCCAGGAAAAAAAGGGTTTATGGCACATCTAGACTAAATATTGTATTTGTCCTCTAATAAAGGTATAGTTGTTAAAGCCTATAACCTGAGAATTGTATCTCAATACTTTTTCCTCTTGGGATAACTGATTGGGGCTTATTATATATAAGTAGAATATAATGAACGATTGTCCTCATTTTCAGATTCCTAAAGATTAAAATTCTTTTATTAAATTTATGATAACTTAAGATCATGTGCCCCATGCAGTGAGCACTAAGTGTAGTGCAAAATTCTTTGAATATTACTGCTTAGATTAATTCCTTTTCTTAAACTTCATAAGTCTTCTTTGCTACTAGGCCTTAATACAAAATTTGTCCCAAATCTCTAAGAGCATCATATAGAAGTGGTAAGCATTGGAAGTCCTTAATCTCCTCTATAGAATTAGCCACACTATATATACTTCTGTAAATATAAGCTTAGTCAAACAAACGTGGTCCTCTATTTGTAATAGATCTAGGCATAATATACATTTAACTCTTCAACCTATTAAGATTAGTGTCCTGATTTTGAGAGTACAATCTACAATAAAAAATGACGGCTATAAAGTGACAAGTTTGGCAGGATTCATAGTTGTTATTAAGAAAATGGAACATAATTTTTAGGAATGGGTTAGGAATTTGGGTGTATTTAGTATTATACGTGCTTGCAGAATATATGATTGCAACAGCCTAGTACATGTTTTGGCGTTCATAATGGCGAACAAGCTGAACTTATCAAAGATTTTAATATTTAAAAGTCTGAACACCCACCTCAAGGTTGAGCCTTTTTGACATGAGTAAATTGTTAAATAATAGGTTGATGTCACAAAAAGGAAAAAAACTAAAAAAGGAATCAAGAATTGTCACAATGAATGGTTTTGACTGAGTCACCTATTGAAATCTGGTTAAAATTGCATGAGAAATCCCTGGATTAGCAATCCTAAAGTACCAGAACAGTGGGACCATCTAGTACTAAAAAAAAGTACCAGAACAGTTGGAATATAGAAATTTAAACGTTGATTCAGGGTGGTTTTTGTTTAAACCTCCTGCTGGATGGGAATTCTAGTTCCTGATCTATGGGGACCAAACACTCTCTATGAAACAAGGCTCCATCAAATCCTATAGTGATTAAAGTATTTTTAACCTAATAGCATCAGTTAATGATTCTTTACTGTAATTTAAATTAGCTTTTTTCCATTCCTTTGCATATTCACAGCAATAAGACTATCAGACGCAAACCAGTATAATTGCCAATAAATAGACCCTTCTGTCACAAAAGTGCGTTTATACCACTTTACAGAAGCCATTCCATTGCTTAGAGCCATCCCAAAGTGAAGTAAGATATAAAAAATGACATTTCTGGGAAACCAAAAGTTAACTATTTGGTTTTAATATAATTTTTAGGCTAAGGTGGGTACTCACTATAGGAAAGCCAAGGTTTTGGATAGTGAAAATGTAATCATAAATTGGGCATAATTCTAGCAATTAATCTCCCCTCTTTAATGGGACGGGAAGAATCACCTGGTGGAGTAATACATCCAAATTTAATGCACCTATAACCTGAGAGCTTAAGTCATGGGCCACCTTTGAGTTCAGCTTTTCCGTTCTAGGCTTAATCAATATTTAATCTTAATTAACTGTATAAGTGGTACCATCAAGCAGCACTTGGATGGAATCTAATTGACTGAAGGTTAGCACAGTCGTTCCCAAGCTACAGAATTACCTTTCTTTATGTGGAGGCTTTATTATTCTGCTACCTTGGCAACAAGCAAGTGAGCCATCTGGGTGGAACCCTATCTTTGCCTGTTTGTGCATCCTTCACTTGGTCACCTCTTTTATTAGTAGTACTGCATTATCAGGAAGTGCTGCTTCAGTTAGGGTTAATGCAAACCCTCAAATAAATCCTTATTAGCTTCTTTTATATCGCTTCTGCAATTTTTCAAGTAATTGTGAGGCAAACCAGGACGATCAACGCCTCACTAATTATGTTTAGGAATTTCGCCTTATTGAACTCTGAAGTTATGGACTGCATTATTAACCACTAACTGGCATGCTAAAAAGTGTAGTAAATGAAGTACCTTTTTATGTTCAACAAACCACGACCAAGTAGCCTGTTTGAATCAGGCTTTAGAAGGCTATAGCTCAAAGCCTGAACCAAGTGAAGGTATTGATACAAGGATTACATCAGTGTTGCTTTCACTTTCCTAGCTACAGAAATCCAAGGTCCTTATGGTCCTGAAGAGCCCTAGTGGTTACAAGGACCTTCCTGAGCTGAAAGTTCTGATGGGCCCCAAGTTCCTGAAGGGCCTAAAGGGCCCATGGCTCTGACAAAATATAAGCCATGAGGCCTAAAGGACTGCCTGTGCCTTCTGGATATACTATCTCAAACGCAATCAGGGTTCTGATGACTCATGGAGAGGCAAAATATTGGTGAGGTTTGAAGCTTCAGATAGGCAAAAGGAGAAAACGCCCAAGGATGTAGGTCCATCTCAATTGTCACCCAATTGAATTCAATGTTACATTAAGGTCTTTAGACAAGCAGATGGAGTATCTACATGCATTCACTATAGTCACCAATATGTATAAAATTGGATAGTAGAACTTTTAACAACTTCATAAACCAAGTCAGAAATTTGTGGTGGTGAGATTTCATCTCTGTAAGTTCATATGGGGCAGAAGGACAGCGAGCTGCCCTTAATCAGTTATGGATTGATCTATAGGATAATATAGTGAAACTAAGAAGACAAATGGACAAAAAGCCCTGTGTGAATGTGAAATAGTGTCCTTGGAGCAAATCCATTGTTCCAAGCTAGTATAAATTCTCTTTCTGTCCCTTCCAGATCTATCTACTAATCTTGTTTTAAGGCATGGTTTTTCCCAGCAAGGAGAGTATTTCATCATTCTTAAATGTTTATGAGAGTGCAATGGAGGAGGCCACTGATATGAAAATGAAGCACATCCATCCTTTCCTCTGCATAGAAGTCAAAGTTTATAACCCCTTCACCTGCATTACTGTTAAACTTGGGATATAGTATAGACCGCCTTAATCCAGAAGTTTCAAGTGATCAAACTATTTTAAACCAGAAGCAGGCCTTCATGACAAAATCATTTCATCAAAGAGAATAACTTTGCTGATTTCTGTAAATAAGTCTATTCTACTACTCAATCATTGGTTACTACTAATCTTAATAATTATACAATGCCATTACTGCAACAATTTATACCCTTAAATCCTGTAATAACATCCAATTTCATATGATATGGATCAAGAAGGCCTTTACATGCATCTGAGAAATTAAGGAGGTTCCAAACAAAGTTCCTGAAGCTATGTTAAATACATTTCTTACTTCTCAGAAGCCCTCGCCAGACCTTGCGTTCATGACATTAAAGCAAAGGATATAATATCCCTTTATGTTTTACTGCAAAGGTCGTTTCACACCATGGACTGGTACTATAATTGACATGTGGAGGAGGCAAAACATAAGCTGTAAGAAATTGGAGGTTATAATGAAAAATAGTCTTTTTATGCTGACTATTCCTCTACCATGCCTCTAAATGAACCTAATGACCCCCAAAATTGCCTTTGAGGATACCTGGCTTAACATTCTATCAACTTCTGGTAATAAACATTCCAATACCACTTATAATCGTCTGCCAAGTACCCATGTTCCTCAATTTACTGCCCCAGTTTGACAGCCTTCTATATAGGCTACAGTTAAGGTTCAAATAAATCCACTTTCTTGCAATGATCAATAGTGGGTCACCAATATTGTTGACCATTAAAACTTATGAAGATAATCAATATCGCTTCTTACTTGCTACACTAAATGGAGTAAAAAAGTTCTGGCTCATAGTGTAATAGGCCTATTGAAGCATATTTAGCGCTCCCACCCATGTTTGGTAAATTGTTTTTAGACACCTCAGCGGTACTCTTGACAACCACAGCTACAAATTAATGTTGGAGGTTCAATCTCTCTCAAAGCATGATTTTGTCATTCACTACACTAAATGATCTACTTTCCTACATAATATCATGTGCTTTAGTATTTGAGACTAACAAGGTCTACAAGGGACGTGTAAATTTCTGCACCTGTTTATTAAAGATGGATGAAAAGATTGAAATTTTTAATTATATGTTAAGGGTTCCCAGTTCCTGATGCCACTCCATGCGGCTGATGAAGTATAAGGAATGCCCTTTTACTTTCCAATGCAAAAAATAATTTCTTTAAAGTCTCAAAATATAAATAACACCTGGGTACATGTGAGTATCCCCAGGAGCCTATCACAAGACGAGTTTGTTTTTGTCCCCTAAATGAAAGAAATCTTAAGGGAGTGGAAGGAAAGTTGGTAGGGCGTACATCTACCAACCTGAAGGTTGTGGGTTTAATTCCCACCCTTTGTACATTAATCAGGATGCCAGCCAAAGGAAGCTATTGGCAGTTAGCAAGCAGGTCTAATAAAACGAAATCTTACCCATGATGTATTTAGTAAAATCTGAGTCCTGATCCAGAGGAGGAAAAACTTTCCATGACACAGTTGACCCAACTCAGGTTTCATGTCAACGTTTACTTTCTTTAGGTAATGTCCATCCATTGGTCAGCTTGCCTCAAATAAATATAATATAGTGAAAGAGATCTTAACTCATCTGGGAGTTCTTAGTGCTGCATATGACAGTCCAATCTCTGTGCTGCTGGCTAATTTGACAACCAATACATGTATGATGGGATCCAGCACCCTGATAGCATATGTATGGCTACTTAACATTAATAAGATTGATAGTCTCTAGGGTATGGGAATCTCTGCAACTTTAAATTAGAGGAACCTCCCATGGTGGCATTAGTTGTAACTTCAGTTGGAGAAGATTTAACAATAAAACAAAGAAGTCAATGAGTTATTGAAGAAATACGCTATTTTGTTCTGCACCTCTATTCATATAGCTCAATAAGATGAAAGGGGCTTACACAACGTAGAAACTGGAGATTTTTCGCTTATCTAAGCATGTGTTTATCAAAAAAGAATAAAAAGGAAGCATAATTCTCTAGGGAGCTCAATGAATGAAAGAGATAGGGCTTCTATACCATATTGAAGTTCATGGGAATTTTCCCTCATACTTGTTTGTAAGAAAAAATGGAGTCACTGATTTGCCATGTACTACTGCAATATTAATTTGGCAACGAAGAAAGACAGCTATATATTGCCTCAGATTGACAACTCGCTATGCCTTCTATATGGATCTTAATATTGCTAGCAATGGATCTTGCCAGAAGGTATTGGCAGACCAAGATAGCCCAAGGATTGAGCCAAGTTGTGAATTAATTGTAAATAAAGTGTTTTTTGAGCCAGTTCAGATGCCACAAGGGCAATGATTTTTTGGACACCTTCCAACTAGATATGGTGGACTTCTGGGTGACTTGAAGTTTTGTGCATGTTACCTTAATAACATCATCTTTTTCTCAAAGACCTTCAATGGACATCTAGAGTATCTCTATCAAGTTTTTTTTGGCTCAGGCAGGATTCTCTCAAACTCAAGTCTTAAAAGTTATTTCCTCAACCAAGATGAAGTTTCTTGGGAATAGATTCACCAAGAAAGGGATAACCCCTTTCAGACAAGGTTGCCAAAATTAGAAGGATGACCCCACCCTGTATCCTTAGACATTTAAGTGTTTCTTGGGATGGTGGGGTACTATAGAAAGTTCATCCTGTAGTTTGCAGAGCTTACTGACCATTAGTCTACCTGCTCAAAATTATTCCTTTCATATAAAGTCATTAATAGATCAGTCATTCAGCCTTCTAAGGACCGCTCTAATTACCCAGAATATCATTGGTGAGGATATGAACCAGATTATGTTTTTTCCAATATTCTCTGAAGCTAGAATTATAAGTAATTGGGAAAGTTTGCCAATTATAGTTATTTAGATATAATGATTTTTAGACTTCCAATGGAAATTTTAAACTGAACTTTGATCAATTGTAGCTGTTTTGATAATTTTAAAGCTATCAAAATTATTGGAATAATCCCTTATAAATTATAATGTGACCAACACTTGTGGTTACTTTTTGCCTCAATTTTAATACATATTTTGGTGATGTTCTCATTTAGTCAAATTGATTGATTGTTATGACTATTTCAATTGCTATTTGCTTCCTGATAAATAGTGTCAATAGATTATTGTAAATCAATTATAAGGCACCTCTGCATTACACTTTAATATGTCTTTACCTACTCCTAGGACTTAATAAACCCTAGAGTAAGGTGGGGAAGCAAGTATCTTATACTATGGTAGAAACTACCAATGTAATTAGAAATAGGTAGGAATTTGATTGTTACTTGTCACCTATAAAAACTTCACTTTCATTACTGATAAGATACTTTGGCTTTGGGTGCTAAATCTTCTAATAATTTATAGTAATTTATGTAGTCAAAGGTTGCATAATTATTTAAAGCAAAAAAGTCAAATTTTCCCTAAACTACTTGTGGCTCAGATTACTCTTTCAGTTGCTAAACTGTGAATCAATTATATTACAACATATGTAAACCTGTTCAGACACCGTTTGCTTTAAGAGTTGCTCACTATAGGGGAATCTAAGCCATTATCGTTGTAAAACAATAAAGCAACTTTAAGTTAAAACAGCCCTGCAGACCTGTTCAGACGCCGCTTTCAATTAGCTGTTCTCACTCCAGGGGGTCATTTGAGCCATTAATTATAAAACAAGTTCCTACCAGAATAAGATGTAGACCATTTGCAAAAGGATCATTATCAATTTAAAGCATGGGTGTGTAAGGAAATGTTGTAAATGCAATAAAAGATATTTGCATTGATAGAACTTTTAAAAGAATTTCTGTAATCTGTCAACTATCTAAAGTGCTAAAGAATGCGTATATTAAATGTAAAAAAAGTATGAAAGTCAAATCTGAAAAAATGTGAGGAGAAAATTTTAACACAGTTATCCAGCTTTGAGAAAAATAAATGCTCCTGTCAAGAGAAAGATGTTGAAGGAATGGAGATACTTGACATCTTTTCATCTGATACCAGTAATTTTAGATTAACCATAAAGTCACTCCAAAAATTCCCAAGTTATTAACAGTTATTCAAGTACAATACGATAAGGGAATTGGCTGGTAATTGTCAGAACCAAATAATTTTATGGGATCAATGGAAAATATATTGGCAACAATTTCCATACAATTTACAGCTTCAGACCTTTTCAAAAGTCTTCCTGATTTTCAAAAAAGTAATTTTCCAGTATTTATAAACTACACATCGATGAATCCCCCCTTGGGTTGGGACCATCTAGTACTAAAAAAAAAGTATTTATAAACTACTTGAATTTACTATGATGGGATGCGTAATTTCAGGAGGCAAATATTTTAATTAATTGTCTGGCTATGGAGAGCCAAAATCTTGTTCTACCCAAGATTGGCAGTCAACCAATGGATTTATAGTGAGGAAAAAGATGCTGTTATGAGCGAATTTGGCAGCCCTGAGCGCCTTCCAAACTGAACGCAGGAATCTATATGTATTCAGTTTAAGAGTACTATAACAATTAATGCCTTTGATGATTGGTTCTATAAAGAAACTTAAAATTCACTGAGCAAATGAAAAACAATTTTGATTTATGCATTGCAATGAATTTGGCACTTTATCCCTATAGAGAATTTAATTGGGCCACGATTTTAGTCTTAAATTATAATGCCAAGACCTCACAAAGATACTGAATTTTTTAAACTTTAAAACAAAAATTTAGATTAAACCTGAGTTGAAAAGATGAAAATTACACAGGGAAATTTTCCAAAATAACTCTCTTTCCACTTGACATAACTTCCTGAGAAAAATTACATGAATTAATAAAAGCAAATCTTAATCACCTGTTGTAGTTTCGCTCTGATGTCCTTGGATTCTCCACCAGCTGCTCCAGTGTGGGGCAGTGGTGAAACTTCCCCCACCATTTTCCATCTGGCAGGAAAACACGTTCAGACTGGTTCACCCAGTCATTCCAAACCCATGAGACAATTCGTTCCTCCCAAGGATCTTGATGCCCACCTTGCTTGTACCCAAGCGGTACCTCACTGCACCCTGGTGCTCCCCCAGAGCAACATGCGCTATGGCTAATGGTCAAATATGGGCAACTATTCCCATACCATGACCAAGACATTATCAAAATGGCACAAGCAGTGGTGACACCCACCAGATGAATAGATTTCTGCCCCTAAAAGGGTATTTCAACCTTGGCTTCAACTGTGAAGCCAATGCTGCCACTGCATCAACCATGCCCCTGGTGTTCTAGGGCACCCCATCTTCCCAAAACTTGGACCTGGCTCCCAACAGACACCACTTTGGTGGTCCAGTTTTCTGGTCTGCCCACCCACCTTCCCCCTGAAGTGCTCCACCAGGAGCTGATGGACGGTTTGGCAGCCTATGGCTCCAACCCCATCTTACAATTTGTGGTCCCAAATGGGGCCACACGAGTCACTGGGCCTTGGGCATATGCCACAATCAGCCCTGAATTAAGTAAAATTTCTGTGTCAATTCCCCCTTGCACCATTATTCCTTCAGCGCCAACCATCCATTTTGGGCCCACATCAAGGGCAGGCGGACAATCTGTCCATCATGTTTTGTTTTGGACCACTTAAAATGCAAGTGCCCCTCCTTAGCCACTTCCAACGGATTGGACAACTCATCCACCGACCTCCAATCTGCTGCCCACCCCATATAAGTTTCAGCATGGGGCACAATCCTACCTCCCCTTCCCCCAAAACTGGAAGCTGCAGCTGCACCTGCAGCCGCCAATCAGCCTCCTCCTCGCCCCAATGCCACACATGATTCCTCTGATCAAGCATTTAATTTTATCCCAGTTTGATCTCATGCTACCTACAACAAATCAACCAAGCTTCAACTGTACTCCTATTCCCCAATTTAATTCACCAAAAACCCATGGGAGTTATTGGCTGAAATTAATGAATAAGGTAAGCTCATTGAAGAACCATTTCTGCAAATTGAGCGGTTTGTTAATGCAGAATGGGATGCCAAATACCCCCCTCAACTATATACCCCACAGCCAAATGCTGAATCATTTTGCAGTGATCACCAACTTGAAGTCAAAGCAGCTGCAATACCAGATTGTTGTTCTATTTACAAAGCTGTCTCAAAATCAGTGGCAATGTTTACAGGAGGAATTCCACCTCATGTTGTCCCCAAAAGTCTTACTCAAAAGAGTAAAATCACAGTAAAACAGTCACACAAAAAGTTAACAATGCTATCCAGAACTTGGTAACTATAGCACGAAACCCAAAAGCTAAAATTACCTGAACCAATATTGCTACAATTGTTAAACTCCCAGATGCCCGCATTAAAGCTGAAAAAGCTTTAGCTGAATATATCAGTGCCATTTTACTAGCTGGCAATTTCCATGAAATACCAATTATTAGCAATATTGAACCACATGCTGCAGATGCCCCAATGCCATTACTTTCTGCTTTGACACGTACTCTACTATGGGAGGAAGAAGATGCTGCTGAAGATGAGCCCTCCAATCCCCCTCCCCTTCCGCCATGGGGGATAAGCGGTTTCCACTGCCCACCTGGTTGGTCATTTTGTTCAAAGTGTTTTACTCAATCTTCTCATATGGGCATTTTGTCTGAACCAATTAGTTACATTAGTTTTTAGTTTTTGCTTTAGTTTTGGTAATGTTCATCCCCTGGTTGGCTTACCACGATTAAATAAATATTTTTCAAAAATAAAAGCTTTATCTAAAAGTCATGAATGTGGTAAGGATGGCCGAATTGCAAAGTCCCTAAAATGAAGGAATTAGTGGGAATGTTGACATGGTTATCCCTAATGATAATGTGAATTCAGAGACTTATCAGAGATAAGATCAGGCTTAATAGACAAGGAACAGTCTATTTCCGCCCATTCTCTAGTTCTAAACAATTTAGAAGAACAATAAAAAACTTATATGTAGAGCAACTCTGTATGGGATATGACCATAAACTATATCTATCAGGTATTTATTACTGGAGTGCATATAATTACTCATCCAAGATTTAAGGTGATTATGCATAAAATAACTATGAAAGTGATGAGTCTCTATGTAAAGCAACACTAGGACATGTAAAAAAACATGAAGAGTACAACCTTAAACCTGATGGCGGAAAAGCCTCAATGAAACCCATCAATGAATAAAAGTTTCATGATACGTTAAACCACTTATGCAATCATTCAATTTGGCAAACAATGCCATAATTCTACAAGTAAAAAGTATTGCACAGGACTCAAATTGTACATATGTGGATATCTTTGTAGAATAATCAAGGCTTTTTGAAAACATCAACAATGAGGCTCTAATTAATATTATCTCTGCAAATTTGGTGTAAATATTAAGACTTGCACCATATGGATTATAAAAATGAATACGTAACTGCTGGTCTAAAAATACTAATTCTAAGGGAGAATTCAGTGTTTTGCCATTATGGTTTAGTCACTCCTTGTTACTGCACTGGCTATTAATTTACCAAACCAGGTTTATCATATTTTAATTGGCACTGACTTCATGCATCAGTATGGGGTTCAAGATGCTTATAATTTAATACTCTCATAATTTTATGGCAAATTTTGTCATTGTTTTATACTAAATGGTGATTAACTCCCAAATCAGTAGATATAAATATAAGCCAAATATTTGTAAATGGAATTGTCACAATTAGTATTACCAGTCAGGAAACTGTTAAAAGAAACTTCCTGATTAAGTTGAAGAATGACATGGAATTTTTTTGAGGGAAGGCCGGCCAATGGTTTTTGTATCCAAAGAGCATTGCTTTTATTGGAACTGGACTACGCTGGAAATACCCAAACGATTTTACGTTTAAGTGTATGCACTCTGGAGGGAAGTTAAAGCTATGCGTTACATCTATTAATTTAAGCTCATTTATGGAAAAAGTCAGTTATAATTACCAATTTATTGGATAAACCATTAAAATATAAACAACTAAGTAATAGCATATACTCAATTGATTCCAGTAGATGATCTTGCATCTTCCCACGATTTGGTCAAGCTAGATGAGATGAAATTACGCAGAAAAAGTAATATTTAGGGTACATATACCTTTAGAGCATGGGAATAGTTTTCAATATTTTATATAATAAAATCTATCTATATAAAACAAAGTCGGGTTAGTTACACCATTTATAACTCAAGAACGGCTGGACCGATTTTTATGATCTTTGATTTGTTGGATTTGTCTCCGCCCCGAATAGCAGAATAACTATTAAAACAAGGGAAAAAATCACGAAAAAAATTTATGAAGAAAATTCATTTTCTCTTACATTTTGTATGGAACGGCTTTTTTGATGATATCTCGAGAACGGATTGACTGATTTCGATGAATTTTTTTTCGTTCGTCTCGGCCTCGAGAAGTTTCCCCGCGCATTGGAAAAGTAAGAAAATCACAAAAAAATTAAAATCCGTATACAACGCCATCTCTGATACATGACAAACAAAAAAAGGAACAAAATGAACATGGCGTTGTATGCTGGTATTAATAAATTCACCAAATTACTCACCTGAGACTAAACAAAAATCAGTATTAGAGTTTTAAGTAAATTAAGTAATTAGGATAAACGGCTCACCAGCCGCGAGGGCAACAGTGAAGCTGTTAGTCCGAGTGGCTCAATAGTAGTTTTGGCACAGCCTATAGGCTACAATGTGAGCTTACCATCATCCGATAAACTAAATACCGTAGCGAAGCACCGATATCTAGATGTTAGGTTTATATATTTTAAAAACCTGCCTAATTTGGTTTACCTAATTAATAAAATACTTTTGGCAAGTTAAGTAGAAGTTGATTTAGTAGTTTGGAAGATATGTCATGTACACAATGATTTTAAATAAATAGAGACGTTTTGGGTAGCAGTTTGGTATTATTTGATTGATTCGATAGGTTTATTTTGTTTGGCCGAGTGGTTGATGGCTTTTAATCAAGTTAATCGGACACAGTTTAGTTTAAGGGTGATTAGTTATTGGTTGTTTTGATAAGTTCAGTTAGGCTTACCTGAGTGGTTGGTGGTTTTTGGTTGATTCGATTGAGCAATTAGATTTGGCTGAGTGGTTTTGTTTATCTATAGTACAAAATATTTAATAAATTGAAAATCTGAACTTTTATAGACACCGTAGCGAAGCACGGGTAAATGGCTATTAAAAGATGAAATAAGAAATATGAAAAAATAAAGTATTATATTATTATATTATAAAATAATTATTTAGGTTTAGTTTAAGGGTGGTTAGCTGAGCGGATAAAACTGCTTCCACCCCTAGTGCAAGTTTTTAGTTTGAAACCTGTACTGGCTAGAAAACATTCTCAGTGTGGCATATTTGTCCTGAGGTTGACCCACCTCGAATAATTTTTATTTAGGTTTGGTTTAATGCCATTTTGGTAATGAATTCTGACAATTTACTTTGAAAGAAATGCTATCAATTTACTCAGCGATATTTTCTCCATCATTTTCTTTCTAAAGCTTTTAGGATGAGGGCTTTATCAAAGACCTCTATTCCTGTCATTAGCAATAATTAAATTAACAAAATACCACACCTCCTAAATTGATGTTTGAGCAGAGCTTGTTGTACCAACAGATATTATGGAAGAATATGATATGGTTAAGATAAGTGATTTGCCAGGATTTTAGCCATACTATAATATTCTAATCTGTCTTAAAGTTAGCATTCTAAGTAATTGGGCAAGGTTGCCAATATAATTAGCTAGTTTTGATAACAACAAAACTTCCAAATTAAAGATTCCAACTTACCTTTGATAAATTATACTAATTTAATGATTTTAAGGCTATAAAAATTATTGGGGATGATCCTTGATGAGGTTTAAGTGGACTAACACTTGCAGTTATATCTGCCACAACTTTGAAATAATTTTTGTGAAGTTCTAATTTATTATTAAATCTGACTGATGAATTATAGCTATGTTGGTGACTATCTACTTTCCAGCAAATATTGCTAATGATTTTGTATTTCATTTTTTGGCAACATTGCTTTACACTTAGATAAGATTTGTATAAATTACTAAGTCTTGGTAAACCCTAGAATAAAATAGATAAGTCTATGCTTTTTCTTTAGGAACTGTCAATGTAATTAAAAAATAGGAGGGCATTTAATCGCTACTTGTTACCTACAAAAATTATACCCCTCATCCCTACTAAAAGTACTTGGTTTTTATTAATAGTTTTTCTAGTAGTTTATTTTAGTTTTTTGTAGGCAATGTTTGCTAAGTATTTTTTAAATTAAACAATGTCAATTTTTTACTTATCCCATTTTTAAATTTACTTTATGTTATCAATTTGTGAAAGTTTTCAATTTTTAAGAAATGCCAAAAACTATGTAAATGCCGCTTGTCAGGTATGCCTTGATTTGGGTTAAGCCTCAACTTTAGAGTTCTGATATATTATTACTTTAATTGATATCAAATTTACTATTAATAACGACATTGGTTTAAAATTTTTTACTTTTGTTTTTAATCAGGGTTAAAGCCCAATATTACTATTATAAATTATCTACAGATTTTTACCAGGGCTAATACCTGAAATCATTAATACTCTTATATTTTCAAGAACTTTGAAATTTCCCATAATAACGCCAAGTTTGTGTACTTACAAACTCTGGATTAATTACTCCATTAATTCTCCAATGGCTGATGAGATAGGGGAGAATGAATTAGCTGAGTTACTATTCATCCTTATTAGCCCTGAGGATTTATTAAGTGTACAACTTCTTTACTTACCTCATTAGCCATCTTTTGGCATATATTATGCCTTCTCACCTATTGGCTCCCTAGTAACAGATATGAAACCTATATAATGGTGCTACCATTATTTGATCTCAGTCCAATACTCAATAAAAAATTTTGATCTACTCCAACTTTGAACCTGGACTGTGTCATCGCCTCCTGCAGTCCTAAATCTCCTTCCACTCTCACATGTGATATCTGCCTATAACTCATCAAAAACCTTATTTTTCTTGTTAGTTTATTAGATGCTACCATTTTTTCATTTAAAGTAATTTTTACAACCCATATATAATTTTAGTTCAAAAGCCCAAAATCTAGGACTGAAGAATTATATCCAGTTACCATCTAGTACTAAAAAAAAGAATTATATCCAGCCAAGAAAATTGTTAGGAACCTCTGAACCTCTGGAGAAGTTTAAGTTCCAAGTTGTCCTGACTGGCACCCCAGAGTAGCAATCAATCAATTTATATTATCTTGGCTTATTTCAAGTAAGCTCAAACATGAGACTGTTTGTAACATTTTATACACCCAAAGTTTGATCTTCTTTTATATGATAATTAATGATGTTGACAATGTTATCATGGAGGCCATACTAGCAGTTAGACAATCAGCAAATATACTGACTTATGGTTTATTTCAGGAAACCAGTTTTTAAGCCCAAATGGAACAGATTACCAAGCAATAATGCCTGGCCATACTCTTTAAAAACAGCCCTTTCAACCTTATCTATATAGAACTCATTTCACTATCATCACAATCATGCCTCTCTCATATGGATCAAAAAGATAAAGGATCCAGATGGGAAAGTGACTATATGGGAGCTAAAGTTTCAGAGTTATGAATTTTACTAAGTTATATTTTACACTGGTACTATCCACCAAAATTAAAGTGGGTTATTATAATGCCAACTTTAGCCATGTTAATACTTGAGGAAGAACCTCTATATGATCTGATTGGATAGCTGAAAGTTGTTCTTCAGAGATCCTGGAGGTCAAAAGGTTTTGTAATCTATGACAAATACACATTATCAAGGATATGATGCTCTACAAACTTATCAATGTAAAAATTGTTACCTTGATTTTCTTTACCTTAAGCATCACTTTTGTTAATATGTGATTAAATTGATTCAACCATTTACAAATTGTCTTAATTGTGCCATCTAATCAGGGGATGACAAAGTGACTGAATCCACTGAACTCAAACACATATGCAGCAGCGATGAAGATGAACACATGGGCCAGAAGGCCCAGCTGCTCAACTTTAACTGTAGTGAAAAAGAGGGATCTTATGTCCCAAACAGTGACTATCTCAAGATGGTCTAAGATTTTCATCAAACTGGCAACATCAGCCATGCATTTCCCAAGTCCTCACGTGAGCTTGGTGTGTTCATTAACTTTTGCACTGATGAACCTCTACAAAATGAAGCAGTATGTTAGGCTATCCCAGGACGCTTCCCAGAAGCTTTAAGCTTTACTGAAAAATTCACAATGGGAACATTAGATCTTGGATTCGTTACTGCTGAGGCTGTAGATGCAGCCATAGTTTCTTGTTTATAGTCACCTACACTAAGATGATAGTAGGCAAGGAGCCTGAACAAATTACAGCCAATATTCAAATCACACGCACCCATTTTTGGGATGATGAAAACTTGTTTGTAGTACTAGAAGGACTCCCAACCACTGAAAAGTGGGACAACCTGTTGGTGGTGCTAACAAGCAGCCTGAGTGCATATGAAGAACTAGTCTATTTTGAAATGGAGAAAAACCGCTTCTTGCCCCACCTGGGTACAGACAATGCTGTAGCAATGATACACCTGGGCATGGATGCTGATGGTGACATCAATATAATACCACGCAGAGTGTACATTTTAGCCCCAAAGGGGAATCATTCTCACTCTTTATCAGTCCGCCCAGAAAAGAGCCCGCCCTTATGCACGAGCTACAACAAAGTAAGTCATAAAAACAATGCCTGTTCAGCTACATGGGAGGGAAGAAATTTTATTGAGTGTGAAGAATGTCCGAAGATTATAGATCAGGGGGATGCATTAACAGCCTTCCTGTAAGGATTACAGGCTAACTATGAGGTGGTCCAACCAGTCTCCTCAGAGCAACGTAAAGAAGCGAAGATGGCCAGAAAGGCGGTGGAGAAGGCCAAGCAGAAAGAGCAGAAGGAGGAGTAGGAAGCATCAGCATGGGAGAAAGCAGCTAAGCGCAACATTGAGCAACAATAAGAGCACCTCTCTAGTATAGCCACCCCTAAGGCAGCTCAGCAGCCGCAAGCTAATGAGCAATGAGCATTTCAATCAGAAATGGACAACGCACACTTCCTACCTGAACACAATGTAGCCCAACCCAATTAAGTATCAGTCAACAAACCCATTTCACAAGCCAACAGTTTCTCAACCCTCAATGGGATAATGGACAACAGTACTAACTGTATGGAGAACCCAAATCGGAACTCTGGGCCACCAGAATGGCAATCAAGTACACCACCAGCCCAAACAATTTACTAGGGTCCTATGACTAGGTCTATACACAAGCAAGCCACCTCAGCTTCACAGGGTCAAATTTGCCTATGCAGTCATAGCAGGCGTGCTGAGCTAGCTACAATTGGGACTCTCAATATAGCAGGACTCTCATCTAATAAGTCCTTGGATAAGAAGTTAGGGACTCTGCTAAACCAACCGGTGACATGCTTGCCTTGAAGGGGAGCAAGTGCACCAATGAAAAGGAGGAAGAGTGGTCCAGGCTCTTTCTCCCTTTGCGAACATTCTGGACCAGTTTTTTTTTGGATTTGTAGTTAAAGCAACAGCTGCCATCACAATTACCAAATACTACTCTCATCTTGGCCGGAAGTTCTCTAGTTTTGGCCGTCAAGTGGGGGAATCAATCATATCAGGCCGCTTCAGTATATGCCCTGTTGAAGCGGACAAAAGGGAAGAGTTTTTGAACAGCCTAATTGACTTGAACCTTCCAGAAGTAATTTTTTATCTAGGGCACATCAATTGCTGGCTGGAAGGAACTTGTGGCAGATGGCCAATTGTCACAAACCCGCCAATAGAATTAAACCAATTACAGCAATTAATGACATCAAAAGGTCTTCTAGATGCCAAACCATTCTCAGAATCATACTTTCCAAATCTGACGCGGCCAAAAATTGTAGGTAATCAACTAATCAGCGCCACTAGGCTGGATTTGATACTCATTGACTTGTCTTTGGAATTGCAAGCTGAAGGTTTTGTACCAATCTACCTACATCTATCAAACCACAGGATGGTGAAAATTAGTATTCAATCAAAGGAAGAACAATCCAAGAACCAACGTTGGAAAGGATGATGTCAAAGAACGTGAATTTGGTCTAAGTAGAAGATCAGAAAAAAAGTTATGTAGAAGAACTAGCCAAATGAGCTGACTCTGAAACCTTATGGCAGCAGTGGCAAAGGTTAAAAAGAAAATTCTTTCTTCCCCAGCCAAGCATCATACCATCGTACAAGGAAGGAAATATATTAACTTTCCATAGCTCAGAGAACATGAAACTATCTGGAAAGGTATCCACCCCATAGCGGCTACTCACCACAGTGATCTAGAGATTGGGTGAAACAGACACTAATTTTTAAGAAACACAAACAACTCCTGATTCATATGGATGCCCTCCAAGCAGGTGCCAGATGGGCTATTCAAGGGGATCGATCATCCAAGTTTTTCTATCAGACTTACAAAATAGGGTCAAAAAATGCCAGTCTCACTGAACTCCAACATGCGAAGGCCAAACCACTAGCAACTAAGAAGTGGTAGCATCCATCACACACTCCTACTACTCAGAACTTTATAAGGCAGCCCCAACAGAGGAAGATGCTAAGAACTACCTCATTAATGCTGTCACCAACCACGCCAAGCATTTAGCCAACTTTGTTAACCCCATAACGGAGGATGAGCTAGAACAGGTTCTACGGAGGCTCCCTACCAACAAGTTACTTGGACCAGATGGCATCCCCTATGAGTACTATAAAAAACACTATGAAGTAATAAAGAAGCATATGCTATCTCTCTTTAAATCAGATGCAAGAGGGGAGGGTGATCCCAAGAGGCGCAGAAGTCTATACCATAGTGGTTTACAAAAAATGGGATCATAATGACCTTAACAACTGGTGCATAATATCTCTTATCAATGCGGATATGAAGATAATGGGAAAGATAGTGGCTAAGCATCTCTCAGAAAAAGCCAAGGAGTGCATTGCCCCACAACAGCATGGTTTCACCCCAGGGAAGAGCATTTGGGACAACATCTACCACGTAACAAACACACTGAGCTAAGCATCCAAGGGAACGCTCTGCTTTCTATACCAGGCTAGGGCATATGACAGAGTAAACTGGGAATACTTGGCGGCAATACTTCACAGAAAAGGAGATTCTCAACCCTTCTTCTCATGTATAGCGAACTATAATCTGTCATACACCTTCTCAGTTCTAGGCTCTGCATTCATTTTATCTCCTTTCACACCAGAAAGAGGCCTCCATCAAGGAGACCCACTTAGCCCTATCCTGTACAACCTCACAATTGACTCCCTCCTACATGTGATGGAGAAACAGTTAGCTGGCATTGAGTAAAAGGGGCAAAATCCACTTAAGGTATTGGACTTTGCAGATGACTGTGTGGTAGGGGTCTCTTCCAAGGCGGATTCCAAAAAGGTAGAGGATATATCAGCTTACATGAAAAGCCCTCCCAAGCTAAACTCAACAAAAGCAAATCACAAGCCTTGGTGCTATCAAATGCTAAGCGCCTAGGCCCTAAAAACAAGAGAATTAAAAGAAAAGGCGCAAACACAAGCAAAGTGAAGAAGTGTAAAAAATCCAGCTTATCTCACCACCCTTTCAGATGCCTTGACCAAAGGAACCCATCAAATACCTATGGATCCCCATCACAAGTGCATGTATAACAACTCGAGAGGTGGAAGAGAAGCTACTTCAGGATATCCAAAGGACAGTGGCAAGGTGGAAGTTCAGGAAGACAACTATGGCTGGAAAATGTGGCCTTGCCAACAATATGCTCTTCTCAAAAATTTGGTACCCTGCACATGATATCGCCTTTAGATTTTTTTAGTCTCACATCAATCCTACAACCTTAGTTCTGGGGCTTATGCTCCGCCCAGCCAGGATCACCACACTAAGAGGGCGAACTTCTGAAGGTGGGATGAGGCAAATAGACCCTGAGTGCAACGACGTGAACATATTCATGAAATGGATCAGTGCTGCGACCTCACAAGAAGGGAGTCTGCCTCCATAGGTATCTGAAGCAAGGACCCAAATAGCTAAAAACCTAGCTCTCAGGAACCCAGGATCCCCAACCACCCTATTCAATTACCTAGGTTCACACCTAGGGTTAGTAGGTCCATGGGACGCGACTCTTGAGGTCAAGGCGATGCTCCATTAATTTGAGACATTAAAATAGCATTAAGGATTAAACTTGAACCTCAAAAAATGCGCCATGGGGAAAATGGAAAACTCTAAAACTCGATTGGCACCCAGCGCTGCCAGCCAATGCAATTTCTGAGGGCTCAATAATACAGCCAATCCCAGCGCTAGATCTTTGAGGAATAATTCACCCTTTTAATCTCTGGATTACTACTTGAAGAATATTAAGCAAGCCTCTAATCCACCCTAAAATTAACCCCTGCATTGGTGAGTCACTAAACAACTTTTTTGAATAAAGGATCGCTCAAACGCCATGCACAAGCAGTGCACAGTGTGCAGCGAAGAAGATTTGCTGCACCACAGTTATGTTTCATGTAAAACAGCAGTAAGAATCTGGGAAAAAGTGGGGCGCTTAGCAAAGCCACAATCCACAAATCCCAACCACATAGCTGAGGACTGACTCTTCAAGGCTGGGTCAAGGCATCAAGACCTTAATCGCAACAAGATAATTTTCATTCTAGCATTATGGGCGATCCATAGTAACTGGGTAGCTGCCATTGCGATCCCACAAGGGTCTGACCCAGCTAGGGCCATTAATAGCTTTCGCTTTAGTCTAAACAAAAACTTTGGCTACTGGTTGTTTGTGAATGCCAATCCATTGAAACAGTGTGCGCTAGTAGCGTCTTGGGCTTTCTCACACATGTTTAGTATTTTTTATGGTGCAATGAACATAATTATTGAAAGCCCATTTACCTGAGGTAACCAAGTCTCCCCCAACAGCAACCCACATCAAGGTGCAAGCCGAGGTTGTGTGAATAGCATCAAACCACCCCAATTGCAAAACGCATTAAAATATCCCCATTTACTCAACTATCCCATCCCTCAAGTGCATTATCTCAAATTATATAATCCCAGATAAAAATTAAAAATTTGAAACTAAAATTGTTACCTTATTCACAAACATCTTCTTGACTGAATTTTTCTTATGAAGGACACTCCAGCATGGTACAAGGAGCAGTCAAGAAGATTTATGAATGGTTGAAGAACTATGTTATTGGGAACAAATTTCTGAAACTATATACTAAGTACTAAAATGCTGAATCCCTGAAGGACTTAGAATCATTCAAACCATTGCTACCAGCATCAAGTTTTGGCTCCCTTGTTACCATTTATCATGGTCAGTATGGATGTAGTGAGACCTTAATATATGGGTCTTCATGGCCATAACTACATTATACTCATATTGGCCACTGTTGAGTTTTTTGCCCAACTTTCCAGATTTCTAGGAAATCTGCTGGTTCGCTAGAATATAAGTCCCGCTAGCAAATAAATTGAATATTGGTTGACCTTGATTTTAGGTTAATAATGTATGGGAGTTTATGGGTACTCGCTGGGTTCAGATCTGTCAGTGATCAATCCATGAAACTGCAACAGATCTTGTTGGGCAGAGTTGCCAACAATAATGGGGCATCTGATAGTTGTTCGTTGATTAATTACCAGGTGTATCAATTGGGATCAATCAGGTTTCATCACTAATTGATTGGGAATTTAATTAGCAGTTGTAAGGCAAGTGGTGCCACCTGAAACTAGAGAATTAATCAGTTGTTTTGTGACCCACTATAATGTGTAAAGAGTCCCATTACCTAAGCAGGTCGCACCCCAATATGGTTGATTGCCTGTAATTGAGAGAGAATGTTAGGGACAAGTTTTCTGAATCTTCCTGTTTTCAGGTATTTGATGTCCAACGGAGGAAACCATGGCTTGATATAGAAGACAATTGCTGTTAGAGACGTCAAAGGGAAATTCAATGGCAACAGATGCCATTTCATGCCTGAGGCGCTAACTGAGGAGTTGGGTGCTAAATCCCCCTATAAATTCCCTAGATTTTTTATTAATAAAGATTGGTATGATTGCATTTAGCATTAATAACTTCTATTCATCTTCAGTAAATTATTGTTATAGTACAATAATTGTAAACTCTTTTGCCTGGATAAAGTATAAGGATGAAGTTTCTTTGAAAGAAAAGCAGACCTTTGATGTAGCTCAAAGCTGATTTAGTGCAATAGGAATTAAGTATGGGAACCTTTGAATCAAAGAGTGGATTAAGTTCAGCCTTAAAAGGAAAGAAAGCCCTAATTATCAAACTAGTATTTTGTGGACAATCCAAGTTTAGCGTTAGACCACGTCTGGTATATGTAATCAACTACATATAATAGTCACCATACTATTATCACTCATATAGATCTATCAATTAACGTAATTTGTGCACATAATTGACCTGTGCAATTATTTCTTGTGATAATCTGCAAAACGCAAGTTTTTAAACATTTTTTTGCTTACTACAGGGGTGTTGGGATTTATGTCCATATTCCCAGCCTGCTAGATTACCAGAAATCTCTAGGGGATAATTCCCTAAGTTGAGGTGAATTGGAAATCGGTTGGCCCAAATTTTGGAGTAACTAAGTTCAGGGGATTTTGGGATATTCGCCTTATTGTATCCGTTGGGGATCAATCTGGATGAATACTTAAGATATCATTGGGTGTAGTTGCTAACAAAATAGGGTCCTCTGATAGTGATTAACTATCAGGTGTACCAATTAGGATTGGTCTGGTTTTATCACTGACTGATTGGGAATGAATAGCAAGTTGCGAGGTGAGTGATGCTTCCTGCAACTAGCAAATCAATCAGTTGGTGTGTGACCTGCCTAATGGGTAAGAACTTTCATTACCTAAGCAGGTCGCCAGTCAGATATATTGGTTGGTTCACTTGGATCAAGAGGAAAACGTTAGGGACACATTTTCCAACTCTTTTTGTTTAAGTCTCAAGGATATTCAATTACAGAATCCTAGCCAGGATGGGTAAGACCATCACTGCCAAGACGAGGATGGGTGATTTAATTGCAATGGCTGCCATTTCATCGAAGAGGTGTCAACCAAGGTTTAGATGACCAAATCCCCACTATAAATTCCCTAGAAATTACTCCTAATAAAAAAAGATAATTAGATCATATTACAGGCATATAGTTCTATAAGTTGTTCATCTGGCATATAGTTTAAGTAGTAAACTTTTATCAGCTTTTAATTATGCTATTTTTCTCAAGGATAATATTGTAGTGTGTGATAATTAGAGACTCTTAGTGAAAAGAGTAAAGATCTGAGAAGGGATTTAGAGAAGAAGGAGACACAATCAAGGATTGCTGCTGACTGAGTGTTGGACTGATGAGACTGTCACCAATGATTCTCAAAGAAGATCAGATTGGACAGAACGAGGAAAAATCCCTATATCACGACATCTCAAGTATTTTAATCAGGAATTCAGGCTGAGAGTTGGGCTAAGATATAAGAATTTACACTAAACTATAGATAATAGTTGTCATACAATTATCAACTGATAATCTAATATATTATACAATACAGACAAAGTGCACAAGAAACAGAATCTGTGCAGTAAAAAGATTACTGTAGTTGTTTGCCAAAAGTAACCATTCAGAACAAAAAAATTTTACAAGTTGGTGCTCACTACAGGGGTAGTTGAGTTGAAGAATATATAATAATGTCTTACAAAGACAAGTTACGCAAACTATGGATAGAAATTAGCCACTGTGAATCAGAATGCCCCAAACTCAGTGGATCATTGGGAATTTGAAGCCTGAAAGAACGAGCCGCCAAGGTGGAGGAAGGGGTATATAATGTTACAAGTTTTGGGAATAAGTTACTTGGGAAAGTAACTTTGTTGAGGAAGAATGAAGGGGACCTTGTTTGAGAGGTCTTGTCAGATTATGGTGGTTGACTCAAAATTAAGCCTTTGACAACCATTAGATTGGGTCAATTATCCTTTCAACGCTTGAGCAATACATATATTCTCACCTCAAAGCCTATTGCAATCATACAATTTGGGCTATATCTCAATGACAATTTGATCAAGTGTTTTATCAGGCGCTTAGCCTAAATATGCTCGCATATTATGGCCAATTTCTGATGCATCTAATCTTGGCAAATGGTCCCAATTATCAGAAACACAATCAACTTAATTTTATACAAAATAATTTGGGGACGACCTGAAGTTAATGTCTGAAAATCCCGTGGACTTCAGACAAACAAAAAACGTAATCAATTTCCTGCCTTAGGGCGAAATTTTTATGTCGATCTGCATAATTGGCATGATAGCACTTGCATGGACCACCTGAAAGGGGTTATCTAGTGCTATCAAGGAAGAGTCCTGCTGACATCCTGATTAGGGGTGCGTCAATTACTTCAATTGAGTCCAAAGTTTCACATAAGGTTTGTTTCATCAGCAGTAAGACAAAACTGAAATCTAGAAGATCTTAGGACAATTTTGCATGCTTTAATCGCAATTTTATACCTGAAATCCTCCCAATTTTGAGAGCAGTTTTCCACCAATGAACCTAAGAAAAGGTTTCAGTCATAGGCCGAACTGAGGTGGTAAAATACCTGTTGAAATTTTGTGCTGGAATGTGGCCAGGAGATGCCCTAGAGGTATAAACACCAGCGCCTGGCCTAATGAACATTATCTAATAAATAGCTTATAATAAAAGTTATATTTATTTTATTCTTTTCCTGGAATTTTATGTGAATCCCAACCTTGGAGAAATGGAGATAAACTGGAAGGATCAAATCCCAGTTTGTATTGAAGCCTGCCTTGGAAGAAGTTCCCAAACCCAAAGTGAAAATTATGCCCAAAATTGGCCAGAAGAGTTGAGGCAAATTTAATAGGCCTAGTGAGTTGTTAAACAGTCCAAATACTGTAAACTACAGGTGCTATCAAGGATCAACCATCAGAACTTTGTCCCAAATAGACGTGTAGGATAACAATTGTCAAGCAAGCGATCCTCAGATCTTGACAGGTCCTATACCTGAAAATGGAGCAAGAAGCAGATCCCGTTCATTTATGAAATTTCAGCGCTGATATAGAGTGACTGATCAAACAGATCAAGGGGCTTAAAACTCGCAAATGTGGTTGTGAGCCAGTTTGGTAAGCAATGCGAAGAAAGAAGTCCTTGCATGATACTTGGAAAGTTGAATACCCCAAGGAGCATGCCGACCACTTTTGCTGCCATTTTGAAGATTATACCTGAAGTCATTCCTCAAGTGAGCCAAGTAGCCAAACCTAAAGAATCGGCCAGAAATAACTTGGAAGAATTTAAGGCAATTTCAAAATTGCCAACTTTCCATTAAGATAACGCCCCAGCTATTTCTGAACGTTTGTTATGACCATGTATGGCTATGGGGATCGTCAGAAGGCGTTGATGGTCATAAATTTCCTGGACACTAACTTTCAGAACTTAATATTACCTCACCTGGAGGAGGACATCTGGTCATATGCAGAGGCAAAGGCGGCCATCATGAAAGAATTTGGGAGTCCAACTTGCATGTTGAAGCGCAAACAGGAGTTTATGGGAATCCAGTTTCATAAAGACAAGTCTCTAGCAAGCTTCGTGGATCAGTTTTACCAGTTTTTCGCAGATCCTAAAGGAGTGAAAGTACTGGACGACTTCAATGCTAGAATCTCCTTACAAGCGGCCCTTTGGCCCTATTGCAATTTGCATTGCATGATGTCTTCTGTGTTCATGACGAAAATAACTACCTCACAAATGGTAGAAAATTTGAAGGTTTTGGGAGTGACAATTGATGCCTCAAATAGAAGATTCAAATCCAATCTGGTACACAATTAAAATCCCACAAAGGGGAACAAAGGTGCTAAGGAAATAACCAACCAAACTGTGCCAGGAAATAAGCCCAATGAAATCAGACGGTTGAATAAGAAGGAAAAGGTCTGCTACCAATGCGGTGGGAAAGGACAAATTGCCATGCACTGTAAGAAGCCGAAGGATCAGATCAACGTGGTCCAGGCCAAAAAGTCAGCAGCCACCAAGGAATTGGGAAAAGGGCCTGCGGCCTAGATGGGGAACAGTCTAGGGCTGCGGAGAAGCCTGTTCCTACCAACATCATGACCACGAAATTGATATCAATGATTTGTTTGTGGATGATGACGTACAGGATCATTATCAAGTAGCCAATTTAGATGTAAATACCATGATTAGATCTGGGGCAAAGAAAATAAACCCTGAGATAATCAAGGAAGTTGCCTGGCTTTACGCCCAACAATTGGCGGACAAGATTTAAACCAGCAAGAATCCTGAGGAATTATCTGAAGTCCAATTAAATGAGGCCAATTTGTTGATCCCCCTCAGCATGATAAAGGAATCGTTTCCTGATTTATCAGCACAAATTATTGACACCCTCGATTCAGTTAAAAACGCCACTATTCACTCAGTAAACACTATATTGCAATACTCCAAGTGTATATATAGACATACAAATGAATTAAGTTGAGTGAGGGAAATTGTTGACAGCGGAGCGCCCATTAACATTGTCTCAACCAAGCTGGTAAAGAGGATGAAAATCTCGCCGGACTTGGAACATAAGAATGAATATGGGACAGCTGTGCTAAATATCACTGTCTCCTGTGGAGCGTATAGCACTTTGCCACTAGAATTAAGGTCGTTGGTGGTATCTGCGTCAGCAATAGTTTTGGCCAACCAAAACTATGAAATTCTTATTGGAACAGAGTTTCTATGCAAACATGGAGTTAAATGTAACTTTGAGGATAGTGTGTTGACCATATTGGGTCAGACGTTATCATTGGTATATCAAAAGGATGGTGAAGCTCCGTTGAATTGGAGAAACAACTTCATCAATCTAATATACAATGATGGCATTGCTCTGATTTGGTACCAATTAGTTGGTAGGAAGTGACGCAATATGATGGCGGAAATCCTAGAGAACTGGGGAATTCCACTGAGGATCAAGAATGAGAAACCCATACTTCCATGATAAAAGATGATAGTCAACATGAGGTTGACATTGAAGATTCCTGAGCTGTTGTATGGGGAGGTTGGAAGCCCCTGGAAGAAGTACAGAGTGGAGCCTTGGGTGGCTCTTGGGATAATAATGCTGGGCCATGGAGAAATTAGAGTTCTACTGGCGAACTTAAATGAAAAACTGATGAAAATCAGGAAGAATTAGATCATTGAATTTGTTCATCTGATACTGACAGCCAAATTGAGGAGATTCCACAATTTTGGGACTCTTGATGAGATGGGATTACCAGCCGGGGTATCCGAGAGCATCAACCTATTGGTTGATCAAGAGCAACTCACTGATCTGTTGGAAGGCCAGCAAGAGGAGGAGCTCAAATTTTTTGAAAAGTATCAGGAAGTATTTGCTCAGGACAACCACAATTTGGGATGTGCAAGAGATGTGATCCTCAAGGTCAACACCTTGGAAAATTTGCAATCAGGATGAGAAAAATCTGATGATCAAAAGCTGCCAAAGCGGTAGTGGAAGATGAGATCAGTAAACTAGTAAAGTATGAGCTTCTAGTTCTGTCGTTGAGTTCCTAGGCGGGTCTGATTCTAATTGTGAAGAAAAAGGATGGCTCCAACTGGGTGATGATTGACTACCAGAATCTGAATAAAATTATGAAGAAGGATTTTTATCCCCTACCAAGAATTGATGATGAGCTAAATCAATTGGTAAAAGCAAAGTATTTTTCTGCAATGGATCTGATCTCAAGATATCGGCAGATCAGCTTTCCAGAAGAAGACCAGGAAAAATGCGCGATTATTACCGCACAAGGGCTATACAAACCAACGAGGATGCTCCAGGGTCTATGTAATGCGCCTGCAACGTTCCAGAGGGCCATAAACGCTATACTGAGCGTTTTGAAGTTGTCATGCATCCTGGTATACTTGGATGATATCAGTGTGTTCAGTAGGACGTTTACTGATCACCTAACCCACTTGGAAGAAGTATTCAAGCAACTATCCACAGCTAACCTGAAGATTAAGCCAAGGAAATGTCACTTCTTCAAAAAAGAGTTGAAATATCTGGGATTTATGATTAACTCTAGTGGATTGCAGCCGCAAGCCCAGAAGATAGAAGCCTTAGAAAGGATGGCTGTGCCAAAAAGTGTCCGTGACATCCAAACGCTCCTTGGTATGGTCAGATACTATAGAAGATTTATTTGGGACTTCGCCCAAATAGCTGAGACCTTATTCCATCTGTTGAAGGATCTAAAAAAGGATCCATATAGAATGAAGAAGCCTAGGATCCTTTGATGAGCTACGCCAGTATTTAATAGATTCTCAGATTCTAAAATATCCAAATTTTAATTAAGATTTTATTATACAAACCAATGCTTTGTTGATGGCGATTGGTGCCATACTAAGCCAAGTAGATGATCTTGGGGATGAACATCTGGTGGCATATGTGAGCCAGACACTTTCAGCCATTAAAAGGAACTACACCGTAACTGAGTGTGAATGCCTTGTGGCCATTTACGCCTGTGAGCAGATTCAGGGGTATATTCACAGAACGCACTTTAAAATGGTGTTGGACCACTCTTCATTGCGTTGGCTCCACAATTTGAGAGAGCCAGAAGGGCGACTGGCCCAATGGGCACTTAAGCTACAGGCTTATGAGGATGAGATTGTCCACCAAGCGGGGGCATCTCACCATAATGCAGATGGTTATCATGGTTACCAATGGTCTAGATGGTATACCCACAGGTGGATGAGCTATCCTAGAGAATGGTCGATGGAGAAATTGGGAATGAGCCCTGAGAAATCCAGGTTCGCCCCAGAAAGCAATGGCAAACACAAAACCATGGATATGCAAGAGCTCAAAACAATTAATGGGATGTGGTTATTATTCCCAAAGCCATCAGTAAGAGCAGCTATTGTACAAGACGCTCTTAAGGTCTTTGGGCATGAAGGTATGAGAAAAACAAATGATCATATCTGCCAGTACTACTACTGGGAGTCCATCAACTACGATGTCACGGATTATCTAGCTTGTTGTGTTGAGTGTCAGATGCACAAACCACATAAGAATACAACTGGATACATAACTGGTCCACCATGGATTTGCCTGGCATATGGTGTCCATTGATTTGATGGGACCACTGATGATGATCACAGGGGAATTCAAGTATATCATAGTTGCCATTGACCATCTAACAAGATGGGTTGAGATGAAGGCTTTAACAAAAGTAAAAGCTACAAGCACCGCGAGGTTCATCCTGGATAAGTAGTATATTGACATGGATGTCTGCAGGTCCTGCTTAGTGAAAATGGGACAAACTTCACGTCTAATGGGATCCCACGATTGAATGGGATAATAGGGATCAGAGGAGTTGTTTTAGTACCCTACCAGATGGAGATGAACGTACTGGTAGAATGGGTGAATGGAACGCTGGCCACAACACTGAGAAAGCTGAATGCAGAAAACTTCCGCATGGGGAATGTACCTGATTTTAGTGAGTTTTCCTACAATATCAGTCATCTAGCGATGAAAAAAATCCTTTTGAGTTGTTGTATGGGAGAAAGGCTGAGTCGTCACCAGTTTTATAATCAGTGGTGGAACCAAAGTTGGGGATGAGTGCCAAACAGTACTTGAACCAACTGATGAATATCCTGATTGATATGCAATTGTATGCATTTGATACTAAATTGAAGAAAAGGATATGAGCAAAATTGGCAGACAATTGAACTGACTGGCCTTAGCAGAATATCAAATAGGCAAAAGAGTTGCCTATTGTAGAATTCATGGTTTCAGAAGAAGAAACAAACTAGATTTGTTGTGGTCAGGTTCATTTGAAGTGATCGCCAAGATGGCAACTTTCATACTACATCAAGAATCTCTTGGATGGAAGAGTTGTGAATCAAGTCCATGCTATGTATCCAAAGTGATGGATTGATGAAAAGATTAAAAGAGTTCCAAAGGACCAAAGAACCATTAGGTTGGTCATGTCCTGATGATTAGGTCAAGTCCAAAAAAAGACCTCAGAACCAATTTAGATGGTTAAGTCCAAAAAAGGACCTCTGAACCATAGAAAACTGGCAAGTTTAAGTACCCAGGACCCAGTTTGGGAAATTTATAAAAAGATGGACCGCTGAAACAAAACAAGGTTAAGTCTCATGTAAAAAGAAGAATAAAAATAAAAAATGATAAAAAATATTAGAAAAAAAAAAGATTATAAACTGCATGAAAAAAACTGATATAGTCTTTTAATTTTTTATTTTTATTAATTGTCCTTGATACAGAATTGTTCCACTATGTCACATCTTGGGGGAGGGAGGATGGATTGCGGTAGGAATGAACAGCCTGTCAAAATTGATGTGAGATTGGATGCTAGTGAGGGCTAGACCTACATGAAACCAAGTTCTTTGAGCAGACGCAGAACCCTGCAAGAAAGCGACTTGGGGAAGGGAAATTAAAATGTTGAAAGAAGTCAATTGTGAAACCACGGAGTGGGGAGGAAAGCAACAGTATAAGAAGAGGCAGTTGGCGAATAACCCCCAAGTAATCCAAATATGGTACTGGAGCTGAAAGATTAGTCTTGAGTGCCTGACGATGGGCTTCATCAAGAACATTGACATATGAGCTGGCAGCAAACAAGGGATGCTTGACGGGGATTTCCAAATCATGCCCCCTACTAAAGCCATCAGTGGAAGATAACAATGAGAAGCGCAGGCAAAGAGATAGTCATTCAGGGAGAAAATGGCATCCTGCAAACAACAACTATAGGCTTCTCAGAAGCTTAAGCTGAAGGAGCGGTGAAACCTGGGAGAGGCCAGAAGCTTTGTGGCCCAACTTTAAAGAACTTGGACAGCAAAGCGAAAAGCATATGTGGTGGTATCCCAATCCAGGATGTTATCAAGATCAGAGGGATTCAGTGCCAGGGACAAAGCCTCGGTGACTTGGGCCCAGAGTTCAGCGTAGGGGAGCTCAAAGTGAATGCTTTTACCAATGGTGAGCTCTGTAGTCAGGACAGCGGGTTTGTAATATTGTCTAAGTTGGAAGAGGAACTCAGAAGCAGGTTTGACCTGCAAGAAAAGAGCAATTAAGAGAAAATGGCTTAAACTCTGGAGCATCCATGATGATGATTGGTGCATCAGCAAAATGAGCTGAACCAGGAGAGTTTTAAAAATCTAACTCTGGAATTAACAGCAGAGGAAGAATTGGCTGAAAGTTATTCAAAATGATCACAAGCCTGGTTTTGGAGGGACTGATTACTGTTTCCGGTAATTTGACGGAAAGATTAGCTTCTGGCGCCAGACTAGGCATATGAGTCCTGGAAGGACAATGGAAGAGGTTCCGCCATGAATCCTAACTCATGTGCTGGAAGAGCCAGAGGTCTTGATCAGACAAACTATTTAGAAGCTGCTAGTATTGCGACTCAGAATTTGACATATGAGCTGAATGAGAGGGGGGATGTCAGACTTATATTGAAGTAGACATTATGCACTCTATAATCCATTAAACTCTAATTTTGGAGAAAATTAATCTTAAAATTAATGGGACAAGATATCCAAGAGAAGAATTAGGAATGACTTGAGCCAAGAGGTTATGAGAGAAATAATGAGGAAGAACATGAATAAGTAATCTTAATTAAGCCATGAAACAAACATCAATGGCAAGAGACTCTTTTCTAGGACGAGGAGAAAATAAGGAAATGAGGATGCCAGTCCAAGAATCCTGAATATGATAGTGGGTCATATGCCCTGATGGGGGGAAAACCATATCCCAGGATAATTATCACAAGTAAATTGATCAGCCTGGCACAACAGTAGATTGTGGGGACTGCGCTCTGAGGAGGCAGTACTAAGGACGAAGAGGAAGAGAGCTGCATGCCTAAGGTCGTCCTGAGCAGCTGAGTATTGACAATTATACTCCACCTTAGCCCATGAAGTATTCACCGAGTGTCTGAAGCAGTGTTCTCATGCACCAGTCCTTTTCTCACTGGAAATCTAGGCAAGAGGGGGGATGTGTTGGAATTTTTGCCCATATTCTCAGCCTGCTAGATTACCAGAAATCGTTAGGGGATAATTCCCTAAGGTGGGATTAATTGGAAATTGGTTGGCCCAAGTTTCAGATTAACTACATTTGGGGGATTTTTGGATATTCGCCTGGTCATATCCATCAGTGATCGATATTGATGAATACTTAAGATCTCATTGAGAAAAATTGCTGACGAAATAGGGGCATCTGATAGTGATTAACTATCAGGTGTACTGATTGGGATCGGTCAGGTTCCATCACCAACTTGTTGGGAATAAATAGCAAGTTGTGAGGTGAGTGATGCCTCCTGAAACTAGCGAATCAATCAGTTGATGCATGACCTGCCTTAATGGATAAGAAGTCGCATTACCTAAGCAGGTCCCTAGCCAGGTATAATGTTGGTTCACTTAGATCGAGAGGAAAACTTTAGGACACATTTTCCAACTCTTTCTGTTTAAGCCTCAAGGATGTCCATTTACAGAATCTTAGCCAGGTTGGGGAAGACCATCACTGCCAAGACGAGGATGGGTGATTCAATGGCAATGGCAGCCGTTTATTAAGAGGTGTCAACCATAGGTTAGACAACCAAATCCCCATAGTAAATCCCCTAGAATTCACTCCTAATAAAAACAGATAATTCTATCATATTACAGATATATAATTCTATAAGATGTTCATCAGGTACATAGTTTAAGTAGTATACTATTATCAACTTTCCATTGTGCTATTCTTCTCAAGGATAATATTGCTGTATGCAATAATTGGAGACTCTTAGTGAAAAGAGTAAAGATCTGAGCGGGGATCTAAAGAAGAAGGAGAAACAATTGGGGATTGCTGCCAACTGTGTGTTGGACCAAAGAGACTGTCACCAGGGAATCTCAGAGAAGATCAGGTTGGACAGAGCATGGGATAAATCCCTAGATCATGACATTTCAAGTATTTTAATTGGGAATACTGACTGAGCGTTGGGCTGAGATATAAGAATTCACACTCAATTATGGATACTAGTCTCCATACTATTATCAACTGATAATCTAATATACTATATAACGCAGACAAAGTGCACAAGAAACAGAACCTGTGCAGTAAAAAGATTACTGGGGTTGTTTGCCAATAGTAACCAACCAGAACAGTAAATTTTTACAAGGGGCCAATAGTTTCCAGTTTTAACATTTATTGCTTACTACAGGGGTAGTTAAGTAATATAATCCAATCTACTATTTCATAGAAAAGTGAATTAAGAAAGATATTAACAGAGTTAGCAAGTTTCACTAAAAACACCTTTGTTTTAGCCATTTATAGAGAATCCGCTGCCCTAGAGGAAATAGTTACCAAGATTGAGGAAGGAGTAGAAGTTTCCAAATTCAGCAATGAGTTTTTTAAAGTAACATCATTGAAAAAGAAAGAAGGATATTTAATCAAAGAAGTTTTATTTTCTGAATAAAAACATGAAGCGGATTGCGTTTGTTTGTGCTCACTTAGCTCAGAAATGGAACAACCAATGAAACAAGTCCATGAACTGAAAAATCAGAAATGTGAATGCAAACCTTATGCGGTGACTGACACCAAATAACAGACCACAAGATCTCCAGGTGAATAGTTGATAATTTCTAGGAATATGCCAGCAGTATTCACTACTATAATGTAGATGACCCTCAAGATACTCCTCTACTCAGTTGGGTAGCCAAAACTGAAAGTTGCAGCTAAAGAAAACTCGATTAAATAAAAGTCACGCCAAAATTACCCACTTTTTCATTGGGATAACGCTTCTGCGTTCATTCTCTTGTTTGACATGACTATGGTTGGGTATGGCAATAGACAAAAAGCTTTAACAGTCATGAACTGCTTGGATACATACTGCCAATACTTGGTGTTACCTCACCTAGAGGGAGACAGATAATCTTATTCATAGGCCAAGGCTGCAATATTAAAAATTCTGAAAGTCAATCACATATGTCAATACACAAGCAAGAATTTGTAAAGATTCAATTTAAAGAAAGATGGAACTTTACTGAATTTTACTGGTCAATTCTACCAAGAATCACAAATTCTGGTTGGAGCAAAAATCTTGACTGATTTTGATGCATAGATCACATTCCAAGAATCTCTTTAACCTTATCACAATCTAAATCAAATGATGTAATCTGCGTTAGTTACTAAAATAACCACCTTGCAATTGATAAATCACTTGAAGATGGTAGGAGCCATGTTTGAGGCCCCTAATTGAAGCTTCAAGACTAGTCCAGTCAGGAATTCGAATATCACTATACTTGATTATAACTTTTTTGAATCAACTAATTACCCATGTCAGGAACAAACCCAAGGGGCTCAAACAAACAGACAATAGTAACATACGCTGTCACCAGTGCGGAGGGTAGAGCCACTTTTCTGCCCAGTACTTCAGCAAGAAGCCTAAGGAGCGAATCAACTTGGTTTAAGAAAAGAAAGCCAAACCCGCTCAGGTGTTGGGAAAAGGGCCCGTGACCTGAGTGAGAGACAGTTTAGAGCTGCAGTTAAACCCACACCTCCCAATATCAACAAATGGTGACATTAACATCACTGATCTGTTCATTGATGACGACGCACAGGTCCATCTTTATCAGGAGGTCAGTTTAGACATCATTTCTGAAACCAGAGCCTAAGTAAAGGGGATTGACCCTGAAAAAATCAAGGAGGTCTCTCGCCCATATGAACGCCAATTAGCAGACAAGATCCAATTTACTGATAATCTGGATGATTTGGCCCAATGGGCACTGAAGCTTCAAGCTTACGACTTTGAGATAGTCCACAAAGAAGAAGCTTCTCATCAAAGTGCAGATGGCTTATTAAGGTTACCAATGGTCCAAGTGGTATACCAACAGTCTGATGAGCTGTATTAGAGAATGCCCAATGGAGAAATTGGGAATAATCTTGATAAAAACAAGGTGCGCTACAAAAAGTGATGAAAACACCAAGACCAAGATGGACAAGTAATCAAGACAATAGACAGAAAACAACTGTTTTTACCAAAACCACCAGAACAAATGGCAATAGTTCAAGCTGAACTTAAGATTGTTGAGCATGGAGGCCTGAGGAAGACAACCAACCACATTTGCCAGTTATATTACTGGTAGTCTGTCAACTATGATGTGGCCGATTATCTGGCTTGCTATGTGGATTGCCAGTTGCACAAACCCCATAGGAACACAACTGGATATTGACCGGTCCACCCTGGATTTGCCTGGCATAAAGTGTCTATTGACATTATGGGACCACTGACTATGAGAAAAGTTGTAATTATGTACATTAAGTTGTGATTAATCATCTGATTAGATGGATCAAGACAAAGGCCCTTGAAAAAAGTGGACGCAACAAGTGCCGTATGGTTAATCCTGGATTAAGTTGTATATCACCTTAGATGCCCACAAGTCTTGTTGATCAACAACATAATGAAATCACATCCCATATGATCCTGAGGTAGAACAAAATAATGAGGATCTGAGGAGTTTTGTCAGTACCCTACTGGCCATAGATGAATGAACTGGTAGAACGAGTAAATGGAACGTTGGCCACGATGCTGAGGAAGCTGGTCACTGAAAAACTTCCATGAGGGGAACCTACCTCAGTTTGTTGACATTTGCATACAAAATTAGTCACCATATGGTGATGAAAAAGCCATTTGAATTGTTGTATGGAAGAAAAGTTGCATTACCAACGATTCTATATCTAGTGGTTGAACCAACATTGGGGATGAGTGCTGAGAAGCAAATGATCTAAATTTCAAAAATCATGATCAATGTGCAGTCAGAAGCATTCAATACAACCTTGTTGAAAAAGATCAATGCCAAGATGAAGGACAATAAGAACTGATTGGCATTATCTGAATACCATGCAGGCAGTAAGGTAGCCTATTGTGACATGCATGGCTTTGAAAGAAAAAAGCTAGATGCGTTGTAGTTGGGTCCATTTGAGATTATTGCCAAGATGGCAATGGATGCATATCTCATCAAGAACCTCACGGATGGAAAATTGTTAACAGGGTCCATGCTAATTAACTAAAGCAGTGGGTCCAAGAATAAATGAGATTTTTCCCAAAGGACCTCTGAACCATTGAGATGGTTATGTCCTGACAATTTATGGTTAAGTTCTAAAAGAGGACCGCTGAGCCAAAAAAATGGCTAAGTCTTAAAATTAAGACCTATGAACCATAAAACTGGTAGGTCAGGGTATACCTAGGAATTAGCTTGGGGGAATAATGAATAGAAAGATGAACCAATGACCCTCTTAAAGGTCATGTACCTATAAAAATAAGAAAAAATATAATTAAAATTTATTTGATATTAAAAAAAGAAAAAAATAAAAATAAAAAGTTGTATGAATTAAAGTTTTTAATGAGTATCCTCTTTTTTTGTCGATGATTCCACCTATGTTACCTGGGGAGTAATGATGTATGCCAGTAGGAGTAAATAAACTGTCAAAATCTATTTGATAATAAATGCTAGCAAGGGCTATACCTATTAGAAGCCAAGTTCATCAATCAGAAGTTGAACCATGAGAGAGCACAATGAGGAAGAGAAATTGAGATGTCAGTACTTGCCAAATGGAATGCTCCAGATCAGGGGAGGGAAGCAACAGAAAAGAAAGAGGCAGTCAGTGAGTAATCACAAATAGTCCCAATATGGTACTGGAGCCATAATATTATCCTTTTGTGTTTGCCAACGGGCTTCATTAAGAACGTTGGACATATGGGCTGGCATAGAGTAAGGAATACTGGATAGAGATTACTATTCATTCCCCAATCAGAGCCATGAGAGGGAGGTATCAATGTGAAGCGCCAGAGACAAGGTAGTCATGCAAAGAGCAAATGTCATCTTGAAGGCGATGACTGTGAGCTTCTTGAAATTGGAAGCAGAACAAATAATGGAAGTTAGGGGAGGCCCAAAGCTTTGTGGTCCAACTCTAAAGAACTTGGCCTGCGAAACGAAAATCAGGATTCAACATTTGATTTAAAAATATTGACAGATATGAGGTGCTCATAGCCTTAGAGAAGGCTTTGGTTACTTAATTCCTTAATTTTGCATAGGGGATATCAAAATGTTTGCAAATTATGATAGTAAGTTCAGTAAAAAACAACTGGTTTTTGATATTGGATGAACCAAAAAAGGAACTATGGAAGCAAGTTAGAGCCGTCATGAAGCACACTGAATGATATTGGACAACATTGCTTCAAGAGGCTCAACAATTATAATAGTATTATCCATGAAAGGAGCTGAATATAGAATTGGCAAAGTCTAATTTGGGAACTGATGGAAGAAGAAGAGTAAGCCACAATTCTTTTGAGATGGTTGCTATTCAGATTTTATAAGATTGGATACCATTTCTGGTAGTTCAGCGGAAGGACTACCTACAAGTGCTCCACTTTAAGTATGATCCTAGGGGACATAAAACAGATTTACTCAAGAAGAACAGCTCTCAATCAAAGAGATGGGCATCTTCAGCAGAAATATTGTCAAGATATTGCTGAAACCAAGAGTTAAAATTTGACTTGGGATCTGGATAAGAGTGTTGATGTCAGAGTTTTTTAAATCTCAGCATTACTCAAATTTTTGTAAAATTAAGATCTAATTTATTCTAATTTTGGTGCAATTGATTTCGAATTTATAAAAATAATCTATTTAAAAAGGAAAAAAATCAAAAGAATGATATTAGCAAAAAGTTACAAGAGAAAAAATAAAAAACACAAATAGACTTAATTCTTTTTTGCTACAAGCAAGACATCAATGGTAGTAACCACCTGTCAAAAATGAGGAGGTAGATCAGGGAATTAAGAAAGCCAAACCAAGATCCTGAATATGACAAAGGGTCATATGCCCTGACCAGGGAAAAACCAGCTTTCTGAGACTAGCATCATTACAAATAAAAGACTAGACAAACACAGAAGTGGGACGTGAGGAACACGCTCTGAGGAGGCAGTAGTGAGTAAGAAATTAAGAGAAACGCAGAAAAAGGTTGTTCTGAGCAGCGTTGAGTACAGAATGGCTGTGCTCCGCTGGAAACTAAAAAGTATTTAACCTAACCCAAGGCAGCATTCTCCTTTCCCAAACTTATTTTCACTTAAAATCTAGGCAAGAGGGGGAATTTTGTTAGGATTTTTCGCACCATTCCAGATTTTAGGTTATCTTCTGGTTTGCTAGAGGATAAGTCCCACTAGAAGATAAATGGATATCAGTTGACTCCAATTTTGGGTTGTAAAATTTTACTCGGGGGTTATTATTGGCAAACAACCCTAGTAATCTTTTTACTGCACAGGTTTGGTTTCTTGTGCACTTCGTCTGCATTGTATAGTATATTATATTAATGGTTGAAAGTTGTATGATGACTCTTATATGTAGTTGAGTATGAATTCTTATAACTTGGCCCAACTCTCAGCCACTATTCCCAATTAAACACTTTAGATGTCGTGATCTAGGGGATTCATTCTCTTGTTCTGTCTAACCCAACCTTATCTGAGATTCCCTAGTGACAGTCTCTTTGGTCCAATACACAGTCAGCAGCAATCCTTGATTGTGTCTCCTTCTTCTCTAGATACCTTCTCATATCTTTACTCTTTTCACCAAGACTCTCCAATTATCGCACACAGGAATAATATCCTTGAGAAGAATAGCACAATGGAAAGCTGATAAGATTTTACTACTTGCTATATACCATGATAAAGCTATAGAACTATATAACTCTGTTCTATACTATGGTTTTTTATTAGGAGTGAATTCTAGGGAATTTATAGTGGGGGGTTTGGTCGTCTAACCCTTTGTTGACACCTCTTCAATTAAATGCTGCTGTTGCCGTTGAATAACCCATCTTTATCTTGGCAGCGATGATCTTCCCCAACCTTAATAGGATTCTGTTGTTGGACATCCTCAAGACCTAAATGGAAAGAGTCAGAAAATGTGTCACTAACGTTTTTCTCTCAATCCAAGTGAACCAACAATATTAGGCTAGCGACCTGCTTAGGTAATAAGACTTAAAACCCATTAAGGCAGGTCACACATCAACTGATCAATTCGCTAGTTGCAGACGGCATCACTCACCTCACAACTTGCTATTCATTCCCAAGCAGTTGGTGATGAAACCTGACCAATCCCAATTGGTACACCTGATAGTTAATCACTAACAGATGTCCCTATTTCGTCAGCAATTTTTCCCAATGGGATCTTAAGTATTCATCAATATTGATCACTGATGGATATGACCAGGCGAATATCCCAAAATCCCCCAAATGTAGCTACTCTGAAACTTGGGCCAACCAATTTCCAATTAACCCCACCTTAGGGAATTATCCCCTAGCGATTTCTGGTAATCTAGCAGGCTGGGAATATGGGAAAAAATCCCAACACATCCCCCCTCTTGCCTAGATTTCCAGCGAGAAAAGGACAGGGGCATGAGAGCACCACTTTGGACACTTGGTCAAATACTTTATTGGATCAAGCAGAGTATGATTATTAATATGAAATGCTGCTTGGGAGGATCTTCAGCATGCAGTGCTTTTCTTCTTCCTCCTTACTACCGCCTACTCAGAGCACAGTCCCCTAAGATCTAATGTTGTGCCAGGCTGATCAATTTACTTGTGACGATATTAGTCCTGGGATCATGTTTCCCCTCATCAGGGTATATGACACAATGTCATATTTAGGATTCTTGGTCCAGCATCCTTGATTTACTCCTCTTCATATACAGGAGACTCTTGCCATCAATGTTTGTTTCATGGCTCAATTAAGAACACTTATTTATGTTCACCCTCATTATGTCTCTCATAAACTCTTGGCTCAAGTCATTCCTTATCTTTCTCTTGAAGAGCTTATCATATTAATTTTGAGATAGATTTCTCCGAAATTGGAGCTTAATGGATTGTAGAGTGCATAATTTCAACTTCCATATATTTCTGAAATTCCCTTTCTTGTCCAGCTCACATTTTAAATTCTGAGTCACAAAAACAGCAGCTTCTAGGTAGTTTGTCTGATTAAGGCCTCCGGCTCTTCCAGCAGATGAGCCAGGATGCATGGCGGACCTGTTCTATGGTCCTTCCAGGACTTATACGCCTAGTCTGGCGCCAGCAGCTAATCTTTCCATTAAATTATTAGAAACAGTAATCATTACCTCCAAAACCAGGCTTGCAATTGTTTTAAAAGCTCTCAGCTGATTCTTCCTATGTTGTTGATTCCAGAGTCGGATTTTGAAACTCTCCTGGATTCAGCTCCTTTCGCTGATGCACTGACCACCATCATGGATGCTTCAGAGATTAAGCCGTTTGATCTTGATCGCTCTTTTCTTGCCAGGTCAGACCTTCTTCCTGAGTTTCTCTTCCAACTTAGACATTATTACAAACCCGCTGTTTTGTTTACCAAGCTTACCATTGGTAACAGTTTCACTTTGAGCTCCCCTACGCTGGACTCTGGCCCCAAGTCACCGAGGCTTTGTCCCTGGCACTGAATCCCTCTGATCTTGATAACATCCTTGATTGGGATACTACCGCTTATGCTCTTTGCTTTGCTGGCCAAGTTCTTTAAAGTTGGGACACAAAGCTTCCAGCCTCTCCCAGGTTTCACCGCTCCTTCAGCTTCAGCTTCTGAGAAGCCCATAGTTGTCACTTACAGGATGCCATTTGCTCCCTGCACGAGTATCTCTTTGCCTGCGCTTCTCATTGTTATCTTCCACTGATGGCTTTAGTAGGGGGCATGATTTGGAAATCCCCGTCAAGCATCACTTGTTTGCTGCTGGCCCATATTTCCGGTGTTCTTGATGAAGCCTGAAGTCAGGTGCTCAAGACTAATCTTCTGGCTCCAGGACCATATTGGGATTATTTAGGGTTATTTGCCGACTGCCTCTTCTTATACTCTTGCTTTCCTCCCCGCTCTGGGGTTTTGAAATTGTCTTCTTCCAACATTTCAATTTCCCTTCCCCTAGTCACTTTCTTGCAGGGCTCTGCGTCTGCTCAAAGAATGTGGTTTTGTGTAGGTCTAGCCCTCAATAGCATCCAATCTTGCATCAATTCTAGTGGGCTGTTCTTCCTACTGCAATCCATCCTCCCTCCCCCAAGAGGCAACATAGATGGAATTACACCATATCAAGGTAAATTACTAAAAATAAAAATTAAAAAACTATATCAGTTTTTTTCTATGCAGTTTATAATCTTTTTTTCTAATATAGTTTATCAATTTTCTTATTCTTCTTTTTATAAATGGGACATGACTTTGTTTTGGTTCAGAGGTCCATATTTTTTTACCCTAAACTGGGTCCTGGGTAATTAAACCTGCCAGTTTTCTATGGTTCAAGGTCCTTATTCAAAACTTAACCATCTAGATTGGTTCAGAGGTCCTTTTTCCAGACTTGACCTAATCATCAGTACATGACCAACCTAATGGTTCATTGGTCCTTTGGGACTCTTTTAATCTTTTCATCAATCCATCACTTTGGATACATAGCCTGGACTTGATTCACAACTCTTATATCCAAGAAATTTTTGATGGAGTTGGCATCAGTCGCCATCTTGGTGATAACTTCAAATGGACCCAACCGCAATGCATCTAGTTTGTTTCCTCTTCCAAAACCATGCGTATTGCAATAGTCTACTCTTTTGCCTATTCAATATTCTGCTAAGGCAAGTCAGTTTTTATCATCTGTCAATTTCGCTTGTAACTTTTCTTCATTGTAGTATCAAATTCTTGAATTTTATATCGATCAGGATATCTGTCAGTCAGTTCAAGTACTTTTCAGCACTCATCCCCAACGTTGGTTCCACCATTAAATATATTTGTGGCAACACGGCCTTTCTCCTATATAACAAATTAAACGGCGTTTTTCCCATCACTGTATGATGACTGATATAGTAGGAAAACTTCATTAAACTCAGGTACATTCCCTTCGCGGAAGTTCTTCCTGAGACCAGCTTCCTCTGCGTTGCAGCCAGCGTTCCATTTACTCGTCCTACCAGTCCATTTGTCTCCGGCTGATAAGGTACTAACATAACTCCTCAGATCCCCATTATCTCATTTAATCGCGGGATCCCATGAGACATGAAGTTTGTCCCATTTTCACTAAGCAGGACCTGCGGACATCCATGTCAGTATACTACTTGATCCAGGATGAACCTTACAGTGCTGGTATCCTATACTTTTATTAGGGCCTTTGTCTCAACCCATCTCGTCAGATGGTCAATGGCAACTATAATGTATTTGACTCCCTCTGTGCTCATCATCAGCGTTCCCATCATGTTGATGGATACCATATGCCAGGAAATCCAGGGTGGAACAGTTAGTATCTAGCTGTGTTCTTATGTGGTTTATGCAGCTGGCACTCCATGCAACAAGATAGATAATCCGTGACATCGTAGTTGATGGACTCTCAGTAGTAGTACTGGTAAATATGATCAGTTGTTTTACTCAGACCTCCATGCCTGAAACCTCATGAGCGGCTTGAACAATAGCTGCTCTTTCTGACGGCTTCAGAAATAATAAACACTTCCTATAAATCATCTTAAACACTTGTCCATCCATGGTCTCAGTGTTTTCCATCACTTTCTAAATTTCACCTTGTATTTCTCTGGGCTCATTCCTGATTTCTCCGTTGACCATTCTCTGGAATAGCTCATCCGCCTGCGGGTATACCATCTAGACCATTAGTAACTGTAATAAGCCATCCACATTCTGGTGAGATGCCCCCGCTTGGTGGACAATCTCATCATCATAAGCCTGTAGCTTAAGTGCCCATTGGGCCAGTCGTCCTTCTGGCTCTCTCAAATTGTGAAGCCAACGCAATGAAGAGTGGCCCATCACCACTTTAAAGTGCATTCCATGGATGTACATATAAAACTGCTTACATGTATAAATGACTGCAAGGCATTCATGCTCTGTTATGGTGTGGTTCCTATCAGCGTTTGAGAGTGTCCTGCTCAGATACACCACCAGATGTTTGTCCCCAAGTTTATCTACTTGGCTTAGTATGGCGCCGATCACTGATAACAAAGCATCAGTTTGTTTAATAAACCCTTGATTGAAATTCAGATATTAGAATCGGAGAATCTATTAAATACTGGCGTAGCTCATCAAAGGATCTTGGGCTTCTTCATTCCATACGAATCCTTTTTTTGAATCCTTCAACAGACGGAATAAGAGCTCAGCTATTCAGCGTAGTCTATATAAATTTCTAATAGATTGATACTCTTGGCAACTTATGCTGTCTATCTCATTTCATCCTGATCAGCAGATTTTCCCAGTATCACCCTTGTGGATCACATCTCTTGTGCATCCTAAATTATTGTCATTTTTTGAGTGAACTCTTCCTGATACTTTTTGAATAAGTTGAGCACCTCCTCTTGCTGTCCTTCTGTCAGATCAACGAGTTGCTCTCAATCAACCAATAGGTTGATTCTCTCTGTTATCCCAGCTGATAATTCCATCTCATCGAGGGTGATAATTTCTCTGTTGGGCCACTGGGATTTCTTGTCGCTTCTTAGGTCCAAAACTCATAGACCATAAAAATCAATATTTTATATATTTTATATAATATATATTTTTTATTTTTCTTTTGAAATGGGACTTACAACCTACAAAAAGATTCAGAGGTCCTTCTTTTGCCCTTCATCCAAACTGGGTCCTAGGTACTTAGGCCTACCAGTTATCATGGTTAAAATTTTATTTTCTTATAGTTTATTTATCCATTTGGTTCAGTGGTCCTCTTCTATGATTTGACGAAAATCTTAGGACATAACCATTTAATTGGTTCAAAGGTCCGCTGGGAACATTGTAACTATTTTCTCTTAGGCTCAATACTTCCAATTAGTATTAACCTTCTTCACTATATGACCGGCAACGCTGTCTTTTCATGTATAGGCTACTTTTGCTAACTCTGGCAATACTCTTGAATATCTTGGGCCTTCAATCCCGACTGGTTGTCCATCCAACAGGTCCTAATCTTATCTCTTATTTTGGCAACTGATACTTTGAATCCTTGTATCTCATTAGCCAAAAGTTCCATCCAAATGTTCAATTATTTTTCTCCTGAAAAAGACTTTTGGCATTCATTGCCATCTTTAATTACACAGGTCGTTCTAGCCTTGTTAGCTTCATCCAATTTCTCCTATATTGATGAACTCGTCTCAAGAAACTTCTGATCATTGGTTGAGTGTTATTAAGTCAAATAATTTTCTTCACTATCTTGGTTCAATCATTTCCTGTTTTGTCTTCATATCTTTATTGGTATGGAAATTAATTCTCCTAATTGATTGCTTCCTGTTTCATCCAATGCCTCATCTAAACACTCACTCCTCAGGACTATTTAAAGCAGATCCATTTTTAACCTGAGTTGATCCTGCTGTTCCTTGGGATTATTACCAGTGGACCTAATTTCAACTTAAGTTAGCCCTGCTGATACTCTTTATCTCAGATAGATGTCTGGTGGAACAGGTTTCCTTGCAGCACTAGATAGTTCCATATCTAGGCTGCAAGTCCTTTTCCCTGGTAATGAGTATCTTTAATTTGCTTCACTTGGAGCTCCACTTCTGAGCTGGGTGAACGCCAACAAACATGATCCACTTCACGTTCCATCTTCGTTACTTCCTTCAGTAACTTATATCCAAAATTATTTACATCTTCATATGACATCATTTCTAAGTTCTTCAACTAAACTAAACCCTGTAGTGAGTACCAAATTGTAAAAATTTACTTGGGGATTATTATCAGCAAACAACCCTAGTGATCTTTTTGATGCACGGGTTCAGTTTCTCGTGCACTTTGTCTGAATTGTATAGTATATTAGATTATTGGTTGATAATAGTATGATGACTATTATCTGTAGTTGATTATGAATTCTTATATCTCAGCCCAACTCTCAGCCAGTATTCCCAATTAAATACTTGAGATGTTATCTATGGATTCGTTCCCTCATTCTGTCCAACCCAAACTTCTCTGAGATTCCCTGGTGACAGTCTCTTTGATCCAACACACAGTCAGCAGCAATTCTTGATTGTGTCTCCTTCTTCTCTAGATCCCCGCTCAGATCTTTACTCTTTTCACTAAGAGTCTTCCAATTATCACACACAGAAATAATTCCTTGAGAAGAATAGCACAATGGAAAGCTGATAATAGTTAACTACTTATACTATATACAGGAGGAAAACTATAGAGCTATATAACTCTGTTCTAAATTCTGGTTTTTTATTAGGAGTGAATTTTAGGGACTTTACAGTGGGGATTCAGTCATCTAACCCTTAGTTGACACCTCTTTGATGAAACGGCAGCTGTCGCTGTTGAATCACCCATCCTCATATCAGCAGCAATGATCTTTCCCATCCTGTCTAGGATTCAGTCGTTGGAAATCCTTGAGACCTAAACAGAAAGAGTTGGAAAATGCATCCTAAAGTTTTCCTCTCAATCTAAGTGAACCAACATTATATCTGGCTAAGGATCTGCTTAGGTAATAAGACTTAAAACCCATTAAGGCAGGTCACACATCAACTAATCTATTCACTAGTTGCCGCTGGCACTACTCGCCTCACAACTTGCTATTCTTTCCCAATCAAGCAGCGATGAAATCTGACCAATCCCAATTGGTACACCTAATAGTTAATCACTATCAGATGCCCCTATTTTATTGGCAACTCCGCCCAACAAGATCTTAAGTATTTTTCCAGATCAATCACAGACAGATACAACCAGGTGAATATCTTAAAAACCCTCAAACGTAGCTACTTTAAAACTCAGGCCAACTGAATTCCAACTCACTTCGCCTTAGGGAATTATCCCCTAGCAATTCCTTTTATTTTATCCGAGGTGGGCCAACCTGGGGATGATACCACACTGATTAATGGGAAATTGTATGCGTGTGAGAGGAGGATAAAATCCGGAAAAACCTCCATGCGCGGCATATGATAGCCAGAAACTCCATGGACCACCTTTGCTATTCGCTATCTCAGTTTGGGGCATTGGTGAGAAACGCCAACACAGTCATAATCGTCACCTACCCAAAGATCCTTTACCAGAATTGAACTTGGGGAAGCAGCGGCAGAGGTCCCTATTCTACCACTGGGGTATCCTCCCCTCCCCTAGCAATTCCTAGTAATCTAACAGGCTGGGAATATGGGCAAAAATCCCAACATTGGTTATTAATATCCAGCGGTTTTTGAGTAATTCGCTGGGTTTGTATACTTCAGGGATAAATTCATGCAAATTCTTAAGATCTCGATGTTCTGAGTTTTCCAACAAAATTTGGGGCTTCTGATAGTTTATCCTTGGTTAACTATCAAGTATACCAATTGGGATCAATCAGTTTCATTACCAACGAATTGGGATTTAATCAGTAGTGTGAGGTGAGTGATGCCACCTGCAACTAGCGAATCAATTAGCTGGTTTACAACCTGCTATATTGGGTAAAGAGTCCCATTACCTAAGCAGGTCACAAGCCAAATATGAGCGATTTACTGTGTTCAATTGGTAACTTTAAGGACATATTTTAGGCACTAGCATTTTCAGTTCTCTGGGATGTCCAACAGGTAAATTACTAGCCAAATAGAGAAGCCATGGCTTGTAGAGACGTTATAAAAAACCAACGGAAATGGCTGCCGTTTCATGCCTGAGCTTAACTGAGGAGTTGGGTGCTGAATTACCCCTATAAATTCCCTAGCACTTATATATTAATAAGGCAGATTGGTATGATTATAATTAGCATTAATAAGTTCTAATTATCTTCAGTTAATTATTATTGTAGTAAAGCTAAATTGCGGACTATTTTGTGTAGTTAAAGAGTAATGATTGGATATCCTTAAAAGAGAAGCAGACCTTTGACTTAGATCCCCACCAACTCAGCGTGATAGAACTAAGGCCGGGAATCTCTGAACCTGAGTGTAAGTTAGGTCAGCTATAATATGGAAGATGTCCCTAATTGACAAATCAGTATCTCATGTGATAATTTAAGTTTAGCGTGGGACCACGTCTGTTATGTATTCAACTACAAATAATAGTCATCATACTATTATTGCTCATATATATCTATCAAGAAACACAAATCATGCACATAATTGACCTGTGAGTTATCCTTTATAATAAATCAGTGATGATCCAGTTTTTAACATTTGGTGTCACTACAGGGGCCAATAGCTTCACGTTTTTAACAATCACCTATCAATTAGGTTTAAGCTGTCCTGGTGTCAATTTATTAGGATAAGATTGTTCATCCAACATGAGGTTCTTTTAGCCAGATGAAGACCCAGAATTCCAGGATCTCAGCTAACCTGGATACGTTGAAATGGTAATCTAAGAAGTAAATGAGAAATAATTATATTGCAATTAAAGGCCCCATAGAAAGCCATAAGGCTACATTGGGGGAACCCTGGGCTTAATGGAGTAACCACATGGGCAATATGAAAAAAGGCAGTGAATCCGCCGAGGTTTGCAGCTGTTGGTTAGAATATATTTATGTATCAGGATGGTAAGGAAGCATATATTGGATGGATTGCATTACATTGGTGGCAGATAATCAAGGTAAAGTAAGGTAGCAGGGGTTTGTGATGTGCACAATGGATTGGCAGTGATGATTTAGAGGATTGTTTTTACCAGATCAATCACCATATAATAATCCACTGGATTGTAAGATTGGAATAACCGCTCCATGATTGTAGACATCATTCCGCAAATAATGGCATGCCTAAATGGATTGACTTAAAGGCTTATTGTTTTGGTGTGGAAAACGTATTCACAGAACATAAAAATAAGGAAAAATGGGCTTATAAAGGGTAAATCAAAAAGAAAAATAAGCAGACAACATACCCTATGGAAGGCTGTTGCCTTTACAACAGGGAGAGGAAGGTTTGGAGGGGAGCTTAAAGCACTATATATGAAGTTTTGGCTCCTGAGCAAATCTTTATTGGTTGAATTGGAAAGAGAGATATGGGATGATGTAGATTTGGGAGATCATAAGTATTTTGATAATAATATGTGAGTAACTTAAATTATTTTGATCCAATTCTTCACATATTCATTTTAAATGTTGATTTGCGTATCCAGATTTACATGAACTTAAAAATAGCTTGTAAAATTGCCAGATTCACCTTAAAGGTGGATTTAGAGAGTCATGGGGTTGATCCACAATTTGTATAATTAAAATGACCAAAATTATCTGGTAGTGGTAAGTATCAGTGCATATTTGGTCATATCCCTCATACTAAGTGCATCTTACCTGAGATTAGAATGAACCCTAGGGTCCACCTAAACGCCCTTATACAAGACCAACTCCCTGAATTCCACTTCTACCATCATAAGTAAGGTAGTAAAGGAAAGGGGAGCAGAAAGAAGATCCTCAGGTGGCAAGGCACTAACTTACTACTTATCTACCAAATGCACCAGGTCACTGAGGTGCACAAGGGGAGCCATTAAGGCATTGGGTCCTTCTTTCTAGAGGAAAAATGCTCTTAATCCAAGTGGAGATTCTGGACATCAATACTTACATTATCCTTTCCTTTAAAACAGTTTATTTCGCCTACTGGGACATGAGCAAGTTTTAGTTCTTGTGTCTCTTGGGTAATTAGATGGAAAAAAGGCCACCACTTTATAATAAGACGGGGAGCTTTAGGGTGGGATATTTGAAAAGCTCCCACAAGTTCTTTGCAGTTGACGCAGTCCTTAGCACTCAACCAGCTGTTTTCATAAGAGAGATAGCATTTCCAGCTGCCAAGTACTGGATGGAGAGGCGCAATTTTCTTGGGGTAGACTTCCTCCACTTCTGCCTCCTGATAATTGTTTACTATGATAGAATCAGGTGATATAGGCATGGAACCTTTAGGAGTGTACAACTGGGACACATCAAGTACTTTGTGTTTTTCTATAGGAAGGAAAGGTTGGTCATGAAGGCGCAATATCCCAAGTCCTTCATCTTTTATAAAAGGCCCAGAGCCCTTGCACACTAACTTCCTGGAAGGGACTTTACATGTCTAAGTGATGGTTTACCAAAAAATAAAGGGACCTTCTTTAGTTAATGTAACTGGTATCATTGTATCTGCAAACTTCTTATAATATGACTGCTTTTGACAAGTGATCCTTTAAAAGACTTTGGGTTTTATATATTTGTCTCATGCGTCGCTCTACTGTCAAAACAAATGGAAATGAAACAGGCACCGACCTGAAGAGGGTTTTTATCTAAAATGGCTTCAAAATGGGAAAACTAGTAGAGGCTTTGAGGGAAAAATTATATAAAAACTATGCTAAGAAAAATCTGATCATGTGTAGAATATGAAATTATACAAGGCAATAATTGCTCAGATAGTTAAGCACTCAAATGGGCATAACTTTATGGAGACAGAATACCTCAAAGTAATAGTGTAAGTAGGACATGATATATGGTTTTAATTAATTGTAAATTCTTTTATTACTTTGTATTCTTAATTAGTACTGCCAACGTTAAAAATAAATTGTGATAAAATTTCTAGTTCTTCCATAAAATTTAAGATATGTATAAAGTTGTTTTCTGTTAGTTTTCTTAAGTTTGACTCCTCGTCTATTTTTTAATGTGTGACCCCTAGTATATGCGCTATGGGGTTTGAAATGAACTCTTTGTATTAATCTTCTCCGCAGCGCCTGATCCTCTGAAACCCTTCCATTTTAGCAAGCTAATTGCCCTTGACCTGATTTGGGGGTTTTTTGTTCATTAGGCCAAAATTTGGGTATGTCTTCTTTAGGGTAGGCGCAGAGATTGGTTGGAAGAAACATTTATGGCGTATTGGCAAGCTTTCAATTATTGAAAAAAGGAAGTGAAGTGAAAATGAAAATGAAAATGAAAAAGGGCGTCAAATGTACAGCAAAAGATAGGAACTGATCTATTAGAAAATAAAGTCTATGCATCAATGTTATCTAAAGTTCAATTTTTGTTCGTTAATATTAGTTTAATCTTAGATGATGGATCAATGGAAATTGATCTACTGAGAGATGCAGGCGTGTGGAGATGTGGTCTTAGGTAATACCCACGAGAGATGTGGCTGGGGTAGTATAAAAATCTATAGGATACTAATGCACTATCAAAGTTAATGTCATATAGCTGTCTAAACTTTATTCTCAACATTTCCCCTACTTGACTAAACATAGGGGCTTAAAAAAGTTATTTAAAAATTGTCGCTGAGTTAAAGTTGTTAGTAGTTGATGCCTCAGCTTCCTGCTTAAATTTCTTCAAAAAATTATTATTTACTCTATGAATGATGTGCCCTTTGATGGGGTCTTTAATCATGTAGGTACCAGTTAACATTTTCTCCATAATTTTAAAAAGTCCCTTCGAGAGGTGTTTTAGCATATTGGTCCATCCAAATCCATGCATATTGTGAAGAAACCTGATTCCTCACGCTGTGGAAGGGTACATGTTGTCATTTTAGGTTGTCATTCTCTATGCCTCTCATCTTCCAGACAGCACGTTGGAGTAAGCCTCAGTCTGGAGCTAATTATTGTTTAAATGAGGTTCTTTATGTATATATTTGGGACATTCTCTCTCCATGTACGCAGGAGTGTATGATAGGAGGCAAAGCGAATATCTCTCATACAATAGTTGAATGGCGATCTTTTTGTGGATGAGTGGATTTTAATGTTGTACACAAAGACCGCGGAGGGTAGGATGAGGTTCCAACTGGATGACCTGCTTGATGTCAATCTATGTAGGATGTTGACCAAGGTACTGTTAACATGCTCCACCGCACCATTATTTTTAGTGAGGGCGTTGACAAGATCCCTTGAGCCCCATTAATTCATTGAGCTCAGAGATCACATGGGAGGTGAAGTTAGTACCATTATCCTTTGGGAAAATAAAGTTCACCCATGTTTGTTGATAAAATACTTTTAGAATAAATTTTGCATTTGTTGCAGCACTCAGGTCTCTGATTTTTTGCTTTAAATCATTTTTAAGGGGTCAATAGCAACCACAATATAATTAGCCTGATCTCTGAGGGTGGAAAGTGGTACTAAACTGATTGACACAGTGGGTAAGTCATATTTAGGCTTAACTAGTTGGTACAAGGTGCTCTTACAGTATGGCATTTCCGCTTGACACTCTCTAAAATAAATGTACTTATGAAATACAAAGTGCATCAATTCCCAGTGTTAGTATTTATTTCACATGCTTATATGCCTTATGAACCCTCTTTGACCTGTAGCCTTGTGGGCCCCAATAATCAGATCCATTTGTTTGTTAGGTCATGATATTAGATGTTTTTAACTAATAATAATTTAGAGTGCTTTCTGATTTTTAAAGACGATGTTTTTACTCATGTTATTTAATGCATGCTGCACCTCATCCAGTTTTTTGTCATATTCTCAACTCTACACTTTATCATAAAGACTATCTGCCATGTCAGCATTAATGTGACAGTAAGGAGCTGAGGCATTCAATTAGCGTTCTGGTTTTTTGCTCTGGGCCAGTGATAAATTTCAGAAGCGGTTTTCCTGTACCTTTAATCCCAGAAGGCATAATATCTTTCCAGCTCCTTAAGGTACTGAAGTACATGAGGAAAGAGAGGTCAGTTGCCACTATGAGTGCATTCCAAAAATTTAAACCATAAACTGTATACATGTATAAATTACTGCTAAGCACTCCTTCTTGGTCATGGAGTAATTCCTCTCAAGCTTGTCTAACATCTGAATGCAATATGCTTCATGATGCTCTACCTCCTCTTCATCATGATTAGATAGCACAGACCCTACGGCGGTGAGGAATTCATCCATTTTAATTACAAATGGTTTGTCAAGATCTGGATGCATATGCACCAGCGCTGAGGTGAGGAGAGTACTTAGCCTATCATAAGCTAGCTGATAGTGCATCATCTAATTGAAATGAATCTATTTGAAGAGGTGGAATAGAGGTTCACATGTTGCTAAAATTCCCTAAGAATAGGTCTAATAGATGACTATACTTTTAAAGACCTTAATGTGCGATTTACTAGGTAGCGTTTAGATCCTCTTGTCAGACTCTACTTTAGCGTGGTGGAGCTGTTAGCCCTGTTGTTGATAGCAAAGCCTAAAACCTCAAGCTACTCCTGGAAGAAATTATATTTCTTTGGCTATTTAGTTTTTACAGCAGTGAGCCAACATAAGAAATTTCCAGAGCTTTTAGAGGGTTTATAGCCGTTTTCATGAAAACATAAGTTTCTACCAGGTATATCAAGAAGCAGGAAATTTAAGGTCACCCAATACTGACCATGACCCATTGGAAGGTAGCAGGGGCATTACATAGCTCTTACGGCATCTGCATAAACTTGGAACAGCCTCAGGTTATTATAATTGCTCATTTTCACTGTTTTTTGAGCCAACTTTATCTGCCAGCAACCAGAGATTAGATTCATTGCAAAAGGAGTATTATGCTCCACTGAGAAGTCAAGTGTATCATAAATTTTCAAAAGATGATAAGAATTACTCCTCATTATGTTATATAGCCTCCAGTAGTCAATTACTACGTGATTAGACCTTTTTCTTTTTTACATTTAAAATAGGTGACACACAAGTGCTCTTAGATGCTACCAGAATGATCTTTTGATTACTTGATCAATTTTTTCATACATTACTGCATTCATCACACTATACTAATGGCTATGATAGGTGATTTTGTGAGTGGTTTCCAGTGTCTATATGTTGGAGCACAACTGCGCTACCCAAAATCATAGTTGTCTGATGCAAAGGTTTTTATATTTTTATAGAACAGCGCCATTTCCCATCCTTTTCATCCCTGTTAAGCCAGTCAAGATTTTTAGAGTTACTACTGGTTTGACAGCATCAGGCTTTCATCTTCTAGTCCAAACTTCTATAGCGTTTAAATTTGTGTACATCCTGTACTTCTTCTGTTGGTAGGATATGAGTAAATACGCAGCTTTTCTTTCTCATAATAATCACTTTAGTTACTATGATTCAATTTGAACAGAAAATTTGGATAATCACACACAGGAAAGATGGGCGACTTTAGTAACAAAGATAATACAACATGGGCGAGCGTCGTGGCAAGTGGTGCGCTTAACGGTGCAACTAAGGGCAAGAAACGCCCTGGAGGGGGACCAGGAACCCAATCTGCAAAGAAATCGCAAACTCAGACACCATCTGGTATTATGGTATTTACTGTAAAGCATGCGCAATACATGTACATTCAATTCAACCAACCTTTGTCAAAGGTGGAACACGGGATCAGACTCTTCCTTGGGGATGAGTTACCAACCCTGTGGGAGAAAACATGTGAGGCACAGCCCTCATTTTTCCCTCACGCGGTGTATGTAGCCACCAACAACATGGGATGCGGCTGGATCGATATTGGTTTTAAAACAGCCAATGAAGCCGATGCTGCAGCAAAAATCTGCGTGGAAATTGCCCTCCCTGTGGGCAAAAAAATTGTGCGCACCGCGCGCACCAGATGGAACAAAGCAAAAACTTTGTTCATATCCTTTGACTCACTCCCCACCAACCTTCCTCGTAAGGTAATTGAGGAGGAGCTCTGCAAAGGTCTTGTGGCCTACAGAGAAATCCAACAACTTGAATTACAGCGATCTCGCTTAATGCCCGACCTGTGCATGAGCAAAGCTATCACTGTAATCAACCCCTTCCCAGAAGTGGAAGAGGATTTATCCAGAATTCCCCACGCAGCAGAATTTCACTTTGCAGATGGGGGCCAGTTGGCTGCATTCCAAGTTACACCGGAACGCGCACCACCCATTTGCAACCACTATGGCTCACTGGGCCACAAGGAACATGCATGCCCTGTAAAAGAGGGCTTAATGGAAAATGATTTTTGTGAAGAAACTATGGACGAAGATAATGAAAACTTCGCCAAAATGACTGATGGCCACCACCCATTCCGCTGGGGTGAAGATGGACTATACTCCATTGTGGACCCAGTTACAAGTAAACAGCGTAAAGCAGCACAAAAAGCCCTCAAGAGAGCAGCGGCTGAAGCGGCGGCACACGCGGAATCTGCCATTAACTACGGACAAATTCAGGAGGATATTTCAGATATTCACCGAACCAATCAATCAGAACAATATGCCCAGGTTGAAAATTTTCACAGTAACCAAACTGAGCCACAAAGCGTCATCAGTCATGCACATACTGAGGAACAATGCAACCGCAATTTGGGTGAAAATGCGGTGCACAATGCAAGAAAGTTGAACCTCAAAAATATAAAATCCAATCAACAACCTGCATCAAATAAACATGAGACACTGTGCAGGAAAAGTTGATGCAAATGCAAAAAACCGCAATTCCCTTGAATCATTGGGTCAGATCAAGGGAACCAACAATGGCAGTGAAAGAGTTGGAGTACAGATGCGGAGCATGGCCAAAATGAGATGCAGTGGGATAGGACCAGAGGGTCCTCCCAACCGCTCCTGAGGCGCCACGGGCACCTCAGTATTAATAGGGACGTTAAATATTGCAGGAGCCAGGGCTCATACGTCCCAAGCCAAAAAGCTGGCATTCCTGCAAAAACCTCTTGTAGACATCTTGGCCATCCAAGAAACCCACTGCCTACAAGGGGAAGAAGAATCCTGGTCAACCAGGGTCGCATCATCACAAACTAGTATGGACATCTCATTGTGGGGTGATCGTCCAAAACAACAAAAAATTTAAAATTACAAGTTCATCATCACACTTGCATGGTTGAGTCCTGGTAGCAACAATCACATGCCAAGATGAAATAATTTTGTTAGCATGTATCTAAGCACCATGCACTGCAACTGAGAGAAAAAAAATTTTGAAAAAATTTCTACCCTCACCCTCCCACCAGATATCATCATGTTAGGCGATTTCAACTGCTGGGATAACCCCAATACAGATCGATGGCCCAATCCCAGGGGATACTCACCTGGACACATTGAATATCGCACAATGAAGGCATCTCTTGGCTTACAGGATGCTCTTCCTCCCAATTCAACAATCCTTCCCCATATGACAAGACCCAACATACGTGAGGGACTGCTCATATCAATGAGTCATATTGACCACATCCTCATCCCACAATCCCACCACTCAAGAATCTCTAAATTTACAACAAAAAAGATCAATTTTTCTGATCACCAATTAGTTATGGTGCAGTTAGCGCCAACCCAATTCCACACACAGGTGTCGCCTTGGAGAAAGCTTCACCCAGAAAATATAAGATTTCCTGAGATATCTGACTAGGTTGAAAACAAGGCTACAAACCCAGAATTCACAGCCCCATTCACTTCAGATCCCATCGGAACATGGGAAAATTTCAAAAAAGATTTAATCAACAAAACCCGACATATTGCATCATGCAAGTACACCGCGGACACAGCCACAATCAAGCGTACCTTGGCAGAACTAGACCACCTGGAAATAAATACTCCGAGATCTGGCTATAGCCCTAATTGGGGATGCAAATGGGCAAAAATTTCAGCCCAACTTAACAATCTCATCTTTGAACACCAACACAGAATCAAAGTATTGAACAAAGGTAAGTTTATAAAGGAAGGCGAAACCTGTTCAACATACTTTTTCCGCCAATTCCACTCCCGCGGAAACCAGCCCACATGCACACAGGTCTGCAAGACCAACGGCACTGTGGCAACTGACCCTGAGGAGGTCAAGGCAGAAGTACACCGCTATTACACCAAATTATATCACAATATGCCAACAGATCCACAAAAAATTAAAGAATTTATTTAAACTGCCAAGATACAAAGTACACCACCAAATTACAATATACTATCCCTTATCACACAGGAGGAGCTTTGGGAAACAATTCGCGGTGCACCACGTAGGAAATGCCCACGGCCTGATGGGATACCCTACGAATTTTACAAAAAATATTTTCAACAAATCGCCCCCTCCTATTGGCGTCAATGAACCAATGTTTGTTGGAAACACGCCTATTACCAGGAGGCCATGAATCCTACGTTATAACCTTGTATAAAAAGGGTGACAAGTTGGACCTGGCCAACTGGCGCCCAATTTCACTCTCCAACACTGACACAAAAATTCTAACAGAAAATTCTAGCAGCTAGATTAGGCGCAATTGCATCTGACGTCCTATCACCCAACCAGTTTGGGTTTATACCAGGGCGTTCAATATGGAATAACATTCACCCTGTTGCAAATATTTGCCAATCCAAAGCAACTGGTGCCCTGGTCTTCTTAGATCAGGAAAAGGCGTATGACCGTGCTAGCTGGCCATACCTAAAAGAATGTCTACATGCCTTCAAACTCCCACCAAGATTCATAAAATGGGCGATGCTCCTAACAGAATCTGCAACAATGGCTGTATGCGGCCCTGGATTCCTAACAAACAAGATTAAACCACACAGAGGGCTCAAACAAGGGGATCCTCTCAGCCCACTGCTATACAATTTCAGCTTTGACCCGCTCCTCCAAGTAACTGACTCACGTCTCATGGGGATAACCGCACAAGGACAACCAACAATCAAGATACTGGCCTTTGCAGATGACTGCGTAGCAGGTATAGCAAACAATGAAGATGCCCGACAGCTGGAACACACTCTAGAGGAATACTCCAAGGTGAGCAATGCATCACTCAACAAAAGGAAGACAGAAATCATCCTCTTAGACAAATACACAAACAATTGGGCCACAACATCAGAACCTCACACCAACACTCGAAGAAAAAACCCAATTATATTACCCTTTGCAACACCTCCCACCACCACTCCTGTCTGACACCTTGGAATCTGGCTAAAATCAAGGGGATATGCTAATGAGACAATGGAAAGTAACCTGTTACAACGGGTATCCAAACGCGTCGCCTCCCTCAAGGGAAGAACCCCCAGGACTAACAGGACGAGTTACAGTTGCTAACTCGCTCATCCTCCCAATACTGTGGTACTAGGCCATGCGATAGCCTTCTCACCTACCTTTATAACCTCAATTCGCGCGCTTTCCTGGGCTGGCTGTGGCCTGGCTCTCACCCTCTTATACGGATGGAAACAATATTTGGCCCACGCTCAAGCGGAGGCATGGGACTAATAGATTTTGAGAGCCATGCCAATCACATCCTAGGTACCTGGATAAAGGAAATCCTTGCTCCAGACCTCCCGCAACAACATTGGTCCAGAGCAGCAAGGACTAACTTTGCACAGGCGCTCAAATTAACCAACCCACATAGTCCACCCAGACTACTTTCATACCTTGCCAAGCACCCTACTGCAACGGGTCCACATGGAACCTCCCCTCATTTCAAACATATCCTCTGAACTATCCGCCATATGGGATGGACCATAGAGAACATGGGTACTATGCAGGAAGGGGACGACCCAGCCCCCAATTCAAATTAAGAAACCCAGAAAACCACCTCCAGAAGGATATGCTCGCAACAACCCCAAGCATAGCTAGGATAGAATACCTAGATATGCTGGACATTCCCTATGATTTAACCACACAGAAAGCAATTTGGAAAATGACACACCACCCACTCCTACAACCAAGGATAAGAGCAAACGCCTGGCGCTGTTTGAGAAGGACCTATAGGACGGCAGACCGCTCCAACTCCCTCCACAAAACATGTGCAGTATGTGGAGGGGAGGGATCCCTACATCACCACCTAGAAACATGCCCCCCAACCAAAGCTATATGGCAGGAAGTCGCACGCCTGCTCAAGATTCAAAACGAACAGGAAATCTCGATATCAAAGAGTATCTTCACGCTCCAGATCGAGTCACCAATCCCATCTACACTCCGCTCCCTAATAATACCCATTGCAATGTGGACAATACATACGATTGCATTAGATGCGTTCAAGGGCATGGTCCCAACCATTCATGGGATTATTAATAGATTCCATGTCCACTTACTAGAGCACTTCCAAGCCTGGCTCTATGGATATGAGACCAAGACAAAAAGCGCTCATAGAATCATGGTTCCCACTCTGGTTCCTCCACACAGACCCTTTCCTTCACAACTGCTCCATAGTAGGGGAAACCCCCTCAGAGTAATGCACCAACCCCCTCATACCTGGCAGTCCCGCTGGCAACAGGGGTAACTTGAGTACCCTGGGGTGCCCAATTTTTATATTTCTTAGTTATTCTCTTAGTTTCACATATATTCGGTAATGTCTGTCCCTGGGTCAGCTTACCTCAGTTAAATAAAAGGATATGAGTAAATACATAAAGTTGATTCAATTTTACCCATATGAGGTAGGGGTGAAGGTTGGCCACTAACGTGCTGATTTCTCCATGACCCAGGGGGATGAGCCCAGGCAAAGAGAAAAAACTCTTTTTGTGATTTGTGGAATGACAAAACCACTTTGCCATATAGCCCTAGTGGTACTTTTAACTCTATATTCATATTTACTATACCTTGGTGACTAAATGGTATAGTCAGGTGTCTACCAGCCCTCAAAAGAATGCCTTATGACTCAAAGATCTGGTTCAGTAGACTTTTGTTTCAACTACGTCCATTTTGGTACCCCATAAATACAATCCTAACTTAAGGGCTAGGTTTACAAATAATGGTGCACAACCCTTATCCTGAAGGCTTCTGCTTCTAAATTACATTGTTATTTTATGGCCAAGGATTGCTAGGGTACTTTCCTCAAATCAGTTTTATTTCAGTAGGTTCATATAAAGAAAAATTTTAATATGATATCATAATGTTGTTCTGATATGATAATTGCAGGAGTCAATATGACTAAAAATTGACTTTGATTGCAGCGCACTGTAGGCCCTAGGGAAGTAATCAAATCGGGCCCACATGGTTCCATATCACATGCAATGGTTACTTTTAAATAACATCCCTTGCTTTTAACTAGCTTAGTTGATACCATGTTGATTGGTGCACCGCTATCTACCATAGCTCTAACCCTGATCTTGCCTACGTTAATATCATATATGTAAACTCAGATTATTAATGATCAGTAGGATTTATTGAGTGGAAACCAATCTTGTTGACCTTATCCTGATAGTCTATAGCTCCTTGCAGAGCTGGGGCTAAATCTCTTAGTTATCCAACAGGGATGGCCAATTTAATACCTCCAAATTTTATAAATCACAAGAGGCAACTGTTAGTTCATAATGCTCCACTTGATGAACTTAGGGCTTATTACTGCCTCTGTGATCTGTTCCATGTTCTTATCTTTGTGTGAGAAAGTAGAAACTAATGATAATTTATTTGCAATTATGGACTGTAATGTTGAGGGCACCATGGCGCAGCTTGTCAGGGGTTAATTAGTTTTTGAAGGTCTGTACTTTGTATCTCAGGGGTAGGTGCTCTGGTAGATGAAGAATTCCCCTTTTTACTCTGCTCACTCTTTTTCCTGATCTTTGGTTCCCAGTGTCCCCACATGTGCACCTTAGCCTTAGCCCCTTGATATTGTCTGACTACTATGATGCCCTTTTATGACGCATAGGTTGCATGTAATGTAGCATTGTTGGGTTTTCCAGTCCTGGTGGCATTTTTACAGTCTTTATTGATTTCTTGCTGGGGTGTCTTGTTTGTTAAATCTCAATTCTCGCGGTACCCCTTGTTAGATACATAAAAGGTTGCATTGCAATGTTTAGTTATATCACCATTTGAAATACATCATGCTTTTGAGGAAATGTAAACCGCCAGCTTCATTAATAAAAAAACCCAAAATTATACCTCCTTATGCCAAATGTCACTGATGCCCCAACCCCTACATTGTCCGCCATGGTCCGCCAGCTAAATTGGGAACTGAACAAAAGTTTCTTTAAAGCTTCCTCACCTTCTGATATGGCTTCCTAGGATAATAACTTAGGAGCTATATTAGATTTATTTATTTACAATATTACCTTTGTTTGGCTCATTCAAAAATAATAGCGTGGCAGCTCCCCTTTTGGGTTGGGCACCACTAGTGCTAAAAAAGCAATACATCATGTTTGTTGTTTTATAAAGTATCATAATTCAGTACAAAGATAAAGGGTTTGCAAGCGTTTAATAAGGCAATTTGAGCTTCATAATTGTTTCATACTTTCATGCATATTAACTTAGATTTAAGGAAGATGTTATCTGAAAATTTTGAAATTTGTTTGTTCTTCCTGGAAGATAAATTGAGGAAGGTGAACTTTCTGGTAGTTATCTCTCAGTTTCATCTAAACTTTTTTACAATGATATGCCTTGCATTTTGGTAAGTCAGCCATGTCTTTCTAATTTTTGGATAATAGTCCTTTACTTTCCAGGTCTAGCAAGTTCTTTAGCATTGTTAGTTAAGCCCTCATGTTTGTGCCGTCAACTGTGATTTCTAATAGTGACAGGAATGTCTGTATATTTCCTTTATTATCAAACTTTGGTAGGTTGATAGGAATAAAACAGTACCATCTTGTGTCATTAAACACCCAACTGAAGCCCATGGCCTAGAGAAATGTCAGAATTGTAAATTCTTAAACCAAAGTTTATATGAGTTAAAGTCAGTGAGCTGGCGGTTTGTGCAATGAAAAGTTGGAGTAGCATTGATTTTGATTGGGAAAGGTAAGCAGTGTATATGGGGGTCTCCAGAATAGCAGTTTGTGTCAATATATTTGGAGTGGAAAAAAGCCAGAGACACTAGGATAATCCGCTCAATGGGCTCCATTGCTTTAGGATTTATTTATGGACACAATTTGCGTGCATTAGTGTAGATTACTTCAGATTCTCTAGAGGAAAGGCCTTGATGACATCTACAAAAATCTCTCTTTTTTTGTCTTAAAACTGGTCCAACTTGCCATAGAGATATAGGCACTTGACCACTATAGTAATTTCAACCTTTGAAGTTTCAGTTTCTAAAAATTTATATGCCTGTAATTTAATCTATGCTCTTCTCAGTGAGATGTGCTATTTAAGGCCTTGGGCCTGCATTAGGGCATTCAGCGCTTTTTTCCATATATGAATTATTATCTGGTAGTATTTTGCCATCCAAGTCTCTTTTGAGGGCGCTGAGTTTACATTGGCGTCCTCTGAATCCTGGTCAAGATCTTGCTTTTAATTGAGATTAACAACTATATTCCTAAATGTTGGCCAGACTTAAAGTCTAACTCTTCTATGAGCTGCTTGATAGTGTGACTAGTCTGGTCATGGGCTCATGATCAGCAGCTTCAGAAATTGCATGATGTGCTACCTCCAATCTTAAAATACACTCAACTTGGCCATAGTAATGAGTTACGTCTGCTACCTAATGCACTGAGGATCTGCGTTGTTCCAAGATTTATCCAATTATATGGTCCATATTGCTATTTAACTGTTCTGCTAGTTTGTCCACCCTTTGATTGGCCTTGCTTTCCTAGTATTGGTTGTGTAAGATGAAATAGTGGACCTTCTGGAAGGTATCATCCAGATTGGTCTACTAATAATTGGTTGTCTTGGCAATGGCCTCAACAAACTCAACCAATTTACTAATTTTTATATGCTAAGTTACATTCCGCATGTTCTGGTGGATGGATGTGTGTAATGGAAGGTTATCTCCACTATCTATGCCTGAGTAGTGATTTTCTTAGTCGTAGCAGATAAAGTCATCTCCTGGAACAAGCAATAACTTAGACTTGAGTAATCTTTGTTCTTACAAAGCTTAGACATTCCCAAGTGAGTCTCAAGAAAGCATTGGTGAGAGGTGGTACCCATGGATTGACCATTTTTTGACTTCCTCAACATGCTTGTAATATACATCGGCCATCTGTTTAGTGGTTTGAGAAGTCATTGGTCCTACTGGGATAAGTTCCGTGATTGAAGAGTCCATAACTTTGTTGTCTAATCTTCTAAGATGAAAAATAATCACAGCTGGGTTCTTCTTAGTTCATAGGCTTATGATTGTACTTGTATAGAAGCCTTGGCAAAGAGCCTTGATTTTTGGTCATGTTGGATGTTTTATCTATAATATTGTTGGACTTTCATCCTGCATTGAGCACTAGAACGTTGCAATTGGAATTTCAACAGGACAAGAAATGCACAGCTAGATAATATTAATTGTTTATTATGTGTGGATACAAAATACAGTAACTTAAACATGTAAGTAAAAATTTATTGTTCTTGTTGGTTGTAAATCTTTTAACTCTTCTGTAGTCTCATTTAGTACTGCCAGCGTTGAAGATTTAATGTGATAAAGTTCTAGTACTTTAGAAATAGTGTAATTCTCATAATGCTGTGTTCCATTAATTTGCATAGCCTTAACATCTTGTCTATGTTTTAATGTGTGTTACCCCAATATATGCGCTGTGGGGTCTGGAATGTAATTGATGTATCAGATTTATCCATAATACCTGACCTTCACGGATCATACCACTTTTATCCTGCTAATAGGCTCTTGACCCTTCCTTGGGGCTTGGTGTTCATTAGGTTTGAAGATTGGGTACATCTTACTTAGTTTAGGGGCAGAGATTAGTCATAAGAACTTTTACAGCATACTTAGCCATGTAATACTCTAAAATTAACTTTGGAGGGACTGAGTATGGGATGCAATGTTGAAATCCCAGTAGCTAATTGATAAAAATGATCTTCAAAAACAAAATCAGTGCGAATATGTGATCTATAACACTTAAATTTTAATTTTTGTTAAATTTAATATAATTTCAGATGGAAGCTCTCTGGTAATCGATCTACTGAGATATGCAACTAGTGTAGTGAGGTAGTTTTTGGTAATTCCCATAAACATAAGAGATGTTGCCAGGCAGTAGTGAAAACTATATGATAAAAGCGTTATTAGAGTCAATTAATATGGTTGGGCAAAAACCAATTCTCAGCACCATGTGTCATGACCTGCAGAGGCATAACATCAGAGGTATTGCTTCAGGGTTTAATTTATACTCATAAATTAACCATCCAATCGAGGGTATTAAAAATTTGACCAACAAGGTTTAATCTGGAGAAAGTCAAGAATTACACATCAGAATCTGGTAATAGATTGATGTCTGCAATCACTTACTATCCCCTTGGGGAGATCAAACTTTTAGGAATACATGGTTCACAAACAGGTCTGCAGCATCTTCAGAAGTGACCGTTGTGTTACATGGGATATTTAGGGCAAACTTGGTGAAACAGTATACGACCACCATGATTGCATCATAACCCTTGGAAGGATGGAGCTCTGCAATAAATTGAGGGATATCGAGGACCAGGGCTCTCATCCTGTTACAATGGATTCATGAGCCCTTTCTTCCCAGGTCAGATACTATTTAGAAAGGGCACATACTACAAAGTGGGAGACCATGAAGGTATCTCTTTAGAAGATCCTGACCAGTTGTAGGTTCTTTAATAAAATAATTCGCACTTTTTAGACCAATGGTGACCCTCTGTTATGGGATCATGGTGCTCTTAATTCACATGGTCGCAGTTTGGGTAGGACTTGAATTCTATCTTGTAAAATTACCCATACATTAGGGCATAATAATGCGCTTCTGGTAAATATTTTCTAGGTCCTCATATAACAAAATTCCCTCTGTGGGAGATCATGTGGGCGGCAAGAACTTGTCCAAGAGAAGCGCTTCTGGGGGCATACTGGAAAAGAAATTAAAAATAGAAGCAAGCGTCAGTAGCTTTAAGAAGGAATAACAATTATGAGCTCAGGGAGGTCATCTATGCAGGGGTTCGTGGCAGGGTTCTATTCAGCATGTCAGCAAGGTATATAAGGGCCCTTTGACGACAATACTTAAAGTTGAAGTTGCATAGGTCGTGGTAGGTGTTAAATTGGCAGTGGGTGAGTTTTTGAGGCTTTCTGTAGTATATCAGAAATAGATGGTCAATCCACAATATAGTCTCATACTGTGCCCCCTGGAAGAGTTATTGTTAGTGAGTTATTGCTCAAGACACGGTTGTCAGCTCTTTGTCATAGATCTCCCAGGCTTGCTCAAAGATCTAAAATTGCGGGAAAAGTAAGCAGCTGGATGATCAACTCCATAATGTGATTGGAGTGGCACTGCTCCAACATCTACTGAAGATGCGTCACAAGCTACAATAAAGGTCCTGGAGGTGTCCAATTGCTAGAAAATGGGAGCTGAGAGGGAGATCTCTGTTTTGGGATCAACTACCTTCTGGAGATCAGATGTCCAGTTAAAGGGGGTATACTTGCTATTCAGAAAATAAAGGGGGTGTTACCAATCGAGCTAGAGGGAGGAGAACTTTTGAGGAAGAGTACTGTCCCAAGAAAGCTCCTGTGACGACTCTGGTTACTTGGAGTAGGTCATGACTGGATAGAATCCAGTTTACAGAAAACTACAATTCCATCCTTTAGAGCTAGGTTTCTGTTAAAAATTTTAACCAGACTATGATTCTTCTTAGGGATTCCAATTTTGTGCCAGATTAGTCAGAAATGGCTACCAAAAAAATAATTATTTTCCTGAGGTTAGTAAAATCAAATATAAATTAACTACTCAATTGATTGAGGGTAGCTATATCGATGTTCATCTGTTTCCAGAGCATTGGGCTGAATTTTCAATAGCTTTCTAGTATTCCAAGTTATCTGAAATTGATGCCAAGAATAAATTAATTGTTTTATGTGTTTTTTATTATGATTTGCCAGCGACTGATGCCATGGCTAATTGAAATTTCATGTTATCTATGTAATAGTATCTACTGGCGATTTATGCCAAGTAACCATAATATAATTGCAAGAGATTGATGTTGAGGATTTTGAGGGAAATTTTGTCAGTGAGTGATTCAGAGGTTAGTTGCTAGGAGGGATTTTGATTGCAATTCATCGCCCAAGTATATATGCCATGATTTCCGCTTAATAAAGATCTCTCTTTTGCCTATTCTTTATTGTTTTTTGTTAAATTTTCATTGATATTTAAGGGGAAGATTAAAGATCCCTAAGGTATGAATTTTAGGTGAGTTCATCTATGAAGAAGTTATTGCCATCACTACAATACCTGGAGCTACAAGTAAACCCTGCGTGGACTTACCTGACTGGCTACTGTCAACGGGGGACTAAGGGCGATTAACTTAAAGTACTGGGAGTGATGAACATTACCAAGCTGGGCTGCCCACGTGGATATATGGTTCTGGGCCTGCCACTATAGTTAAAGCCCAAAGGAAAATTTGTTGGCTATGATGTGGCAGGTATTTGCTGCGTCAAATTGTAGTAGTAGCTGGTGAAGTCAAAAACAAGGGTCAAATGTCTTCCTATTGTTCCCCTAGTACACTAGAAGAGTAATAGATGTGCAAATTGCAAAATTTGTAACAGTTCACAAAAAATTTACCCTCCATAAAAAATAATTACAATTGTAAGGTTTTAAAAAGAGCTCAGCTTTTGAAAAGCTGTCATCACCGCTCCCTGATCTTTTACATGTTACTTTTGGTTGAGCAAATGAACTGTTACATCATCAATATAGGCAATGGATTCAATACTGAAAGGATATACTAAAACATTATAAATGAGATTCTAGAAGGTAGCTGGAGCGTTAACTAACCCAAAGGGAATTATTTTGATATGTTAAACTTCCACTTAGTATTCAAGGCTGTGAGCCACTTTATGTCCTCCTTGATTTTTACTTGATAGGGATTGACCAGGTCAAACTTGGAGAACACCAAAATTTTTCAATAGCCTTCACAATAGATTGCTCCAGTGACAAAGAATTGGGGCTTAGAATTATTATGTTGTTCAGGTGCTCATAGTCAACGCAGGGGCCCAGAGATCAATTTGCCTCTAGAAAAAATGAAAGGGGAGGCAATGGGAGAGAATTTTGATGATCCAGTACTTCTCTATCATGTCATCCAGCCATCTACCTAGAGATTTATCCATCTCCTTGGTATGATGAATGTTGCAACTCCGCCAGTTGCACTCTCAGGTGCTAATGGTAGGAGTATGACATAGTGGCTTACTGCAGGAAACCATAGACATCAGAGAAAACAGAGGCTTCAATAGGCGCAGAGATGGACAAGACATTGTTCATTAGAATAAAGTATAACTAGATAATAAATTAATATAACTATATTTTTCTGAAGAAGTACTTTAATAAAAATAATACAGTATTAATTATTTTACTGTTTAAAGCATAAGGGGAATCATGACTCAATGGGAATGGCGAAGAGTGATTATCAGTCATTCTTGATTCCTGCATAGTCTATCCTTTATTGCATTCACATGGAAAATCAGCCAAGCTTCTTGATCGCCAGGTGCTAGTTTATAACGTAAGTTAAATTAGTATTGACCCTAATTATAAGCTCTTTCAATAGTCCAGGTTTAGAGGTCCAGCTTGCTAGCTTTCATAGTAGAACAGCTGATGAAAATATTGAGAGCTTTAGATAACAGGTGATGGAGTTGTGTAAATCTAGCCAAGGAATTTGGTAAAACCTTTTCAAATGATATTAGAATGATTATTAGCGAATTTGGAGTAATTAAAGTAATACTCCAAACTCAAAATCTATAACAGTGATGTAAGCTCAAATCTTAATTTGAGACTTATGAGACCATTTGAGTAACTTAAAGGTCGAGTCCCGCACAGCATATGGCAATCATCTCTCCATGACAAGGCTTATACCTTGCATAGGGAGAATCCAAAGAGAGCCCCACCTCAAGCCTTATCCATGGTGAGTAAGTTTTGGTCTCTGCGGAAATATTTGGTAAAATTAAATGTTGAGGTATTTTGTGGTATATTTTAGTTGTAAATTTGGCTGGTAAATTTTATCAGGTTCTTTTATATGATGTATTACATATTGAGGCTCTTAAATGTTTTTCTGATGATGTCTGGTCAAGGTTTGAGACAGCTCAATTTGGGTCTAGACACCACACTGAGTATTTATTTTGAGGAGAGCTGAGGCCATGTGATCGCCATTAGGAGTCCAACAGTAGCAGGTTCAACGACATAATTTAGCAGCGCCATGGAAAGAAATGGAGCTTTAACTGGAGGTTACATATTGATGGCGAGGATAAGCAGGTGCTTTGAGTTAACTTGACAATGTTGGATGAAGTCAAAAGAGTAGATTATCAAAGCAGCTGAATAAGTACAGCATAATTTTCATCTTGAACTATCTAGGGATAAATGACAATGGTCTGCTTGAGGCGCATGTAACTGATAAAATATTTTGGGCATCAGGTATGAGGTGGTCCAAATTTATGCCTAAGGATAAATAAATTTTATGACGTCAGGTGGCCGTCAGTTCCACTGGCAAACAGGTGAAAAAACATGTTATGGTGGCGCAGCGCTGGGTCAATTAAATTAAATCTTATTAACTTATGGAGGTTAATCATCATCAGCAGACCTTTGCCTCAATCCTGATTTTAAACTGATACAGGGCGTGGGAGAAGATGACAATGGTGTCATTGTCAATCTTGGAGGTATTTGTGAGGCATTTTAAGTCTGGCTCCATAGTGCGGTAGGTATCAGTTATTTTCTCTCTAACTTTGATGGTGAAAACTAGCTCAATGGATTGAAGCTGGAGGCGTTGGTGGTGGAATTTTATGAGGCATGAGATTAGGAGTTAGAGTCAATAGAGTACTTAAGTTTAAGAGCATTTGAGATCTTACTATTAATTTATTTGATGGCATCAAGACAGCAGATCTTTCCCTCAGGTATGGAGGCTAGGTCATCAAGGGTGTCATGGGAAACCTTGAAATGATTTGTAGGGCGTTCTAAGTCCAAGTTCCCAAATTATATATTGACATCCAGCAGATCATTTCAACAGCTTTTCAAGGACCTCTTCATTTTGACCAACTTGCGGTTGCATTGTGAAAGCTCCTTCTTGGTTTTGGTGTGAACCATCTTGGTATCCTTGAAAAGCCCAACAAGGTAGGCTTCAGCAGACTCCTGAAGGGCAGCAATAGCAGTCATGAAAAGGTGATCAGTTTTTGGCCATTTTAAGGTAGGTTTTTGACTTTTGAAATCAATCAAATTTTCGGCCTTAGGCTTCAGGCGGTCTTACTCAATCTAGAAATATTTAGTTGGAGAAAACTTATTTAAGCTGGGGTAATTATTAACCAGTTCATCAGTGGGCTTAGGCTCATCCAGGATGATAATCTTGTTTCCACCGTTGAGAATGAGTACCAGTTTAGGTGAATGGTCTGTGGGCAGTGCTTTGCTGGTCAGGACAACCTGTTGCCTTTCCAAGAAAAACCTTGACTTTTTAAATTTAATTAATCTCTCAGCCTTAGATTTCAGGACGCTCAAATTAATTTTGGGCTTAAATTGTCAGTACTGGCGTCATCCCAAGTTGAGAGCAGATTCAGATAAGCTTGGTTGTTTTTTATTTATACTTGGCTCAATTTTTGGAAGAAAGCTATCAGAATCACTGGGCAAATAACTCACCATCAGGGAGTCGTTGATCTTGTTTCTGATTGTGAATAGGTAAGCCTCAAGTGTTTTTACAGCATTTTTGGCATTTCAATGTGCTGGAGGTATTCAGAGCTTCCATGGGGCTCTTAAGGCTTAATTCCATTTTTGAGTTTGAAAATTGGCTCTTGACTTATCCCAATTCTATTATTTTGGTGTTGTTGATGTTTGCAGACCAAGTTTGATTTGTTGCTTGACACTTTTGGGCTGATACTGGCTATGAGCTTCATTTCCACTTTCTGCTCTGAAGCAACAGAGCGAGAAATGACATTGAGAGGTGGAATTCTATTTTTAATACATAAATATTAGAGTTAATATTAAAATTAAACTTTTTAAAAAATTTGAGCACTATGATTATCTTGATCTTCTCTTTTCAACTGAATATGTGTTGTAACTAGGCCAATTTTTTAGGTTTTGTTCAAAACCGAAAGAAGCTTGAACATAGCTTTTTTTATCACAGTAGAAAGGTAAATGTTCAATAGTCATTTCGTTCAGTGATATCTTCAGGAGCTTCTTCACTTCTAGCATCCCACATTTTCTTGAAACGAGATGCTTGATCCTCAAAATAAAGTATTGCCTTCATCAATCTTTTTACTTTATGAAGCTGTCATTTTTGCTCATTTTAGTTTTTACTTCCTTTAAAAGTTTTCAACATGTCAAGCAAAGACTTCAGCTGACTGGGAGTTCAGAAGTGCACAAAGTCCTTTGGGTCAACCTCAAAGGATTTCTTTGGAAAGTTGTTTCCTATAGTTACTATGTCCTCGCCATTCTAAAGGAGGCAAGTCAGAAGATCAGGATCTGGAGTGCTTGTGGTAGATTCAACCTTTTCGTCCAAAGCTGAGGGTAACTCCTCAGGTTGTGCCTTAGAAGCGCCCCTTTAGTGAGCACCAGATGTTGCAACTCCACCAGTTTCACTAGCAGGTCCTAATGCTGGGGAACATGACATAGTGACTGATTGCAGGAGGCTATAGTCAGTTGAGAGGACAGGGACTTCAATAGCCGTAGAGGAGGACGAGAATTTGTGCTTTTAGAGTAAAGTATAGCTAAATAATTAATAAATAATACTATATTCTGCTGAAAAAGTAATTTGTTAAAAATAATACAGTACATTTTAGAATACTGGTAAAAGCATAAGGGGAATCATTTTTCATTTAGAATGTGAAGAGTGATTCATCAGTCATTCTTAATTCACATGTGGTCTGTCCTTCATTGAATCCCCCATGTAAAGGCCTAATAAGCTTTTTGATCTCCAGGTGCTAGTTTCATAGCATTAGTTAGATTAGTTTTAAACTTAAGTAGGAGCTCTTCCAATGGTCCAGGTTTAGAGGTCCTTCTTGCTAGCTTCCATAATGAACAGCTGATGAAGATGTTGGAGATTTGGGCCACAGGTGATGGAGTTGTGTAAATGTGGATCTGGAGTTTAGTAAAATAATTGCAAATAATATTGAATAATATTAATCAAATTTAGAGTAATTTAGTTAATACTCCGAACTTAGAACCTAAACAGATGATGTAAGCTTGAACCTTAATTTGAGATTTATGGGACCATTTGATATCTTGAAGCTCGAGTCCTGCACAGCGCATATGCTGCCTTCTCCCCATGACAAGGCTTACACCTTACATAGGGAGAAACTTGAGAAGGATTAGGGGACAGTTAATTTATACTGGGGCCGATGTTAATTGGAAAGCTTGATCATGATTTGAGTGGTATGAGAGCCTGGTAGCAAGACTCATGTCAAAGACTATCCTAAAAGGGGTGGGGAAAGGATGAAGTCATGAGGTAGATATTTGTATATAGTTAAGAGCAAAATTAGAATGGCATCAGTAGGAAGGGTATAAATTAATGGGAACGCCCCACTGATCCTGCTATTGGTAAAAAATAAGGGATTTGAAGTCTAATTTGATGACATATGCTGGTGACGCTACCATCTTACATCAATTATCACAGGGTATTGTAAATCATACATCGCAGTGAAATGGTAGCAGAAGCAAAAGTTTATAGCAAATTATTGCACTGGATGCTTCACAGCGTTACATTACATAGATTCCTGGACGCATCTTAAATTGGAAGAGCCACTTCTGTGTATAGAGCTAAAGTTTGTGAAATTATGTAGGCCATAAAATTGTCAGCTGCCCCTGTGTCCAGAAAAGCAGAAGTAGAGGGTGAAGGAACCAGGATTATAAAGTGAGTTCTTAGAAGCTTGCAGATGTGCACTTCTACCCTTTGAGCTCCAGATAGCTCTACCTGACCAGATAGTTTATGGGGTCTTGTAACACATCCAGATACTCCTCATGAGAGTAGAAGGAACCATGAATCAAGCTTAGATGTGGGCTTATAGTAAATAAGGAGGCAATTGCCTCGCAAATTCCAGAAAAGGGGCGGAGAGCGCCAAAGTATATAGATGGTGTATTATGTCATGTTGGCATCTGATTGGAAGAAGACTGGTAGTCCACCCTGGATGTGCTTAACTCAGAGGAAGGCCCAGAATTCCAGGGGATCAGCTTAACTTGGGACTTTGAACGGGATCATCAAAGGGCTAAATAAGGAGTATAATAGTTAAAAATGAATGCTTATAGCCCCATAGCAAGCCATAAGTCTTCAATGGGGAAAATGCTGGTATTATTGGGCAACCCCATGAGCGAGAGAGGTAGGGAGTGGAACAATTCCACTAAGTTTCATAACTGTAGGTTTATAAAAACAGTACAAAATGGTAAGGAAACATATAGAACAGATTGCGTCATATTTGTGGCATATTGGAGTTGGGATTTTAATCAGTTCATGTTTTTTTCAACATGTTCCAATAAATTTGCTTTAATGAAATGGGGATGCATGCCAATTTTAGAGACTAATGACATTGACTTTTAGGATTCTAAGGAGAAAGCTCTGACTTAGCATTTGATCAATTGAAGCTATTTCAATGGCTTTAGGTTTCTAAGAAGGAAACTCCAAATAGCAATTATGTTAATCAAAGGATTGATAATGGATAATATAATGATAAGACTTCCTCGTTTTTTGGGCTAGAGTAATAGCTTTAGGTCTGAATTCCCAATAACTTTTAGTTTACCAGACTTGTAGGCTCAATCACCACAGCTTTGAAATTTTAATTGATGGATGTTCTAACCAATGGCATGTCAGATGCTTCAGGTTGATAAATATTATTAAGATTATTCCCTGAAAACTGATGTCAAGTATTTGATAGGTGGGTTTTGATTACCATTTGTTGCCCATTTTTAGGATTACTGGTAATTGGTGCTGAGGATTATTTAGATAACAGTTGTTGGTAACTAATGGCAATAATTTTCTAATAGGTGGACATTTAATCACCATGAGTCACCTATACATATATGGTAATTATATCCTTAGCAGTTACCTTGTTTTGATTTACTAGATTCTTACTAGTAAAACTATAGTTTATTTTAGGCGATGATCCTATATATCCCTTTGAGATACATAGGGTCCCAGCTTATCTGGATCATTATCAGTGTCAGTATTCCTGTCAAAATCAATGATTGAGATGAAGTAAATTATGGGAATCAAACCTAAACTGTCAAAATAACTGAAATCAATATCAGGGATAATCCCAGATGAATTTAAAGCCCTCTCAATATTGGGGAAATTCCCAAATATTTTTACTATGTAAATATTGGGGACAAACCCCATCTAATTCAGTCAAATACCTTATTCGAGGTGGTCCAACCTTAAGACAAACATACTGCACCAATAGAGAGGATAGGGAGTAGGGAGCAAAAATATAGGAGAGGAGGATAAAACTCAAGTACTGGGGATAAAATTTTCTTGCATGTGTTCTCATAGGCTGGGATTACATGATCTAACTTCACTAATTTGCTTGGTTGGACTGAGGCATGGCGCACAAATCCACATGTATTGATACCCTCTTGGCACAGAAATGCAATTTTTGCTACGGCGGGATTGGAACCCATGACGTGAGGGGTGATAGTGTGACACCCTCCTGACTATGCCACACTCCCTAATCTGGTCAAATATTAATCACCCAAAACCTCCTAATCTTGGGGTTTAAACCTAACTATGCAGCAAGCAAATCCTATTTTACTGAGATGACTAAGCCTGCTGCAACAAAACTGGTTTATAACAATTTATAGACCTTATCTTAGACCACTTGTAAATGGACCAGGTAACCTTCTTAATCTCCCTTAAAATTCTGATCTTAAGCAAGTAAAGATTACTCTTTCTTTTAGCTTTTTCAAGTAAAAATTGGTCAACTTATATTTAGGAATTACTAATCCATATATAGTATCTGGAGTAAAAGACTTTTTGACTAAGAAAAGCAATAAGGTATATTTTAACACCTTGGAGCTTCATGTCACCTGGTTTATAAAAAAAAGGTACAAGAGGTCCAAATACTTGATCCTGACAAAACTGGTGTTTCTTGCTAAGTACACCCCCAATTTCCCAATGAAAAAATAATATAAATAATAAATGAACGATAAAAAATTGGCGTCAGAGCTATATTTAGACCAGTAACCCCTTGAACTTTTGGTAAATTTACCCACTATGATGTGCGGGATGAAAAAAATAATTCTCTCCCTTGACAACACCAACTTGAACTTCAAGATATGACTACCAAGCTCAAAAGCGAAATTTGGCAGTAAACCCAACTTTTTCCACCAAATTGGCCATTTGTGTCACCCATGATCAGGTAGACTCAATAATGGTGGTTATTAACATCTCATAAAAAAATGGACGCCCTCCACCCTTACAAGATGACCAGCAATATCAGTTTCTCTTTAAGTGAAAACGTCCCCATAATGTCAGTTCATATTGTTCATCCATTAACCCCCCAGTGGCACATTCAAGCTGTTTTTAAAGAAAAGTACATCCCAAAGAAGTGAGCATCTTCTCTTACTTATTTTGTTATAAAAGTGCTATAGAGGATGCAACTGACATCTAACGTCTCAAACACCTAATTAAAAATCTATTCAAATAGCTCAAGACATTATGGTACCTCATCTAGTGCATTGCTGGACTTGGGATGATGCCAATACTATTTTGCTTTGGAAATTTTGGGAGCGAACTAACATTATTAACCAAAAGCAAATTTGTATGGGTATAAGTATTAATAAGGGATAAACTGCCACAGAGTTTGCTCACCGATTTTACCTTGAAGATCAAATGTTGTTTGTAGAAAAACGACTTACTTTAAATGACGCTATAACTGCTTTGTTTTCAGCATTTAAAAATATGCCTAACATTCTACTTTTATTTAAAGTGGTGAAGTCTACTGGACGTCTCCCCACTATATCAAAAAGCCATTTTGGATATTCTAACCAACTTACTTGAACCTACTGGGCCCACTCGTTTTAATAATAACAGCAAGCCTTAGCCCCAAGAACTAGCGGTTACACCCCCAAGTCACCTACACCGAATTAGACTGAACCATTGCAAGAGAACCAACCACAATGTAAACTTTTGTCATGTCCTTCAATATAAGTTGGTAAAAGATCAGTCATTATAGGCAAGAGGCTCCCTATGCTGACGGAAATCAAGTGCTTAAGGCCCTTGTTCTAGATTTATCTCTATTCCTAGCACTTCAGGATTTTTTATGTTAGCTGCGCCTGTAGAAGTTGATGTATCTCTTTCTATTCAAGGCATAATATCCAGATTTCTTACTGTTATGTTGGTCAGCTACCCAAACAAATTTTGGAGGTCAGCTCTTCTATGGAAAGCCAATCACTGGCAGATATAATTTTAAACGCATTGAACAGCCCTGGGCTTAGCTGTGGCAGAATCCTTCGCTTTGTTTACTAAAAATCCCTAATGACAGTTTACTAGCTGTTAATTCCTGGTCAGATTTTGGTGGTTTAAGTAGAGGTAGTCGTACATAAGGTTAAAGTCTTGGAAATAATTGACACTGGATCCCTGGTTAACGTTATTTCCTCCTGACTTATCCAAAAGATAAAATTGGCTCCAGACTTAATTCACAAAGTTGAATATGGGATGGCTGGTAAACAGTCATTTAAGGCAATAGGAGCTTTTTCTATCTTACCCCTTCAATTTGGGAAAATTTTATTCTCCGCCCCCGCCATTATGTTAGAAAATGATATTTATGAGTTGCTTATTGGGATCCAACTGATGCCAGAGTTTAACTGCATCATCAATATGAGGAAAAAACCTGGTCCTACTAGGGTATTGGATCCTGTTAATTTTTGAACTCCTTATCAAAAGTAAAGAAGACCCAAAAAATGGACATTCCTCTTTTGAATACCCATCCTTCATTTTGCAATATTGAATACCAAGTTTTAGGGGATAACTAAGCTACCCCCAGAGGTGGTGGATACCAAAGATGAAAATCCTTCTATATGCCCCTCATCCTATCACAATACCCTCTGGCTCAAAAGTTATTGTGGATACAGGGATTCAGATTCTCACCCCTCTTAGATAAATTTTTAGAGCTAAGTTGACACCTAAACCCTTTAATCAAAGAAGCATTAACCTGCCCAGGGATTTTGGATCCTGTCTATGGGAAACCTATCTCTATCTTATTAAAGAATTTAACAAATTGTACCCTTCAAGTCCCTTAACATGCCTCCATTGCTTATGTAAAACTATGTACCATTGAGAATGTTGCTGATGTGATCTGTTTTGGCTCACTACATGATTAAGTATTTAATCCCCTTCCCACCATAGCTCTGGTCAAAAGAAGGATTGGAGATAATCTTACCTTAACAAACGCCTAGATGTTGAAGACCTCCTTGAGGAGTATGGCGATATTTTTCTTCAGGACCAAGTAATTAAAGAAAAAGGACCATGGTAATTCACCAAAATTGAGACTGAGGCTCACCCTCGATTAAAACTTGTCCATACCAAATTTTCAAAGTGGAGGAAGCTCAAATGGCCTTATTGTTACAGCAACTGTTAAAGGCTGGTTTACTAGTGTCTTATAAAAGGCCGTGGGCATCCCCGTTCCTATTAATTTGAGAGAATTATGATTGCCACTAGGTTTTCATGGATTATTGCCGCCTCAATTCTATCACACAAAAAGTTAGTCATCCTCTGCCACGTATAGACAATTCTTTACACTTGATGTCAGGATTCCATTATTTTTGGCTTTAAATCTTGCCAGTGGATACTGGTAATTCAATTTGTCACCAGAGGTCCATGAAGATTTTGCTCTCATCTCAAGTGAAGGATTATTTGTGCTCCCTCACATACCATAGGGATTATGTAACGCCCCTGATACCTTCTAACGTTCCATGGACGGACTCTTAGGCGTCTCAAAACTCTCCTGTGTGCTAGTTTATCTTGACAATATTACCATGATTTGAGAACCTTTACTGAAATTCTAGATCACCTCAGGCAAGACTTTCAGCAGTTATGGCAACAATTGTTAAAACTAAAGCCGTCAAAATGCTCTTTCTTTCAGAGTAAGATGGATTTTTGGGCCATAAGGTAATTAGAAACTGGAATATACCCAATGGATGACAAGGTCTTGGCAATTGCTAAGATGACCCCCCTAAATCTCTGAGATGTACAAGTTTTCTTAGGGATAGTGGGATATTATCGCCAATTTATCTCTCACTTTTCAGACACCTCCAATCCTCTAGTGTGTTTACTGATGAAAGGGATACCCTTTCAGTGGAAGTAAGAGCAACAGCAGGTCTTCAACCTGCTACTCATCTTGCTTTCCCACTCTCCGGTACTTATTCACCTGAAATTTGATAAACCCTATCTCCTCTTTACTGATGCTCTTGATATAAACATTGGAGCTTTACTATCTCAACATGAAAAAAGCTTAGTGGACCATCCAATAGCCTAATGTAGCAAGACCTTATCAATAGCTTAACGCAACTATAGAATTACAGAATGCAAATGATTGGCAGTCCTAATGGATAATAAAATTTCCAACTTTATTTATATGGGAAACATTTACCAAAATTACTGACCATGCTTCCTTGCGATGGCTACAACAAATAAATTCTCCAACGGGAGAAAAGCCTAATGGTGTTAAAAACTTCCAAATTATGACTTATTATTATCTACTGACCAGAGCCCATACATCAAATTGCAGATTGGCTAAATTGGCTTCACATTTTAGCTTTAACTGACCCTGAAGAGGATCAACTCTATGGCCTCCTAACAATTGCATTTATGGAAGGACAAATCCCTGACCCTTCAAAAGACTTTAGCAAAGAAATTGGCAAACCTTTAAGTCAAGAACGGCTTAATGCAAACTTGTGTTCAAAAAGATGGTGCCCTATGTACATTCTTTGGCTTAAATTGACGTCATATTGGAGGGACATCAGCAAGTCGGACACATGAGAAGTTGTAACCTACCAGTGGCTTAAAGCTCAATATTATTGGGAAAAAATTCTTGTTTAAATCCAAGAAATATTATAGTCCTGATTGGTATGCAAAAGTCAAGAAGGACCTAACCCCCAGTATTGTCATCAGGTAGTTCCACTATGTGAACCATTCCAAACTATTAGCATTGATGTTGTAAACCTCTTCCTTGAGCCTCTAATGGTCATCAGTTTCTCCTCCTAACCATGGACCATTTAACTAAGTGAATCAAATCAGTATCTTTTTTTAGTACTAGATGGATCAAATCAGTATCTTTACCCTCTGCTTTGGCAAAGGCTACTACCAAATTTTTGTATAATTGGATTATCACCCAACATGGGTGCCCTAACATTATTCTTTCTAATAACAGACAAAATTTCCAATTGATGCTAGTGAAAGATTTAGCCAAAATGATGGGAACCACGCAGGCATTTTATACCCCAACATCCTGCAACCAATGGAATGATAGAGCGGGCAAATGGTACTTTAACCGCAACTCTACAGAAAATGGCTATAAATGACCCCTTCATTGGCCCCAATATATGTCTAGTGAAATTCTGACCTATAGGATGCAATCATTGAATAACTAATATGTCCTCTTTTAGGAGTTGTACGGCAGAAATTATTATCTTCCTTATAAAATACAAGCTATGATTAACCAAGCCTCCCCCAAAGCCCCTGAAGTCACAACGCAAAGTATTGACAATGAAATTATCCAACTTCAGGCCATAGCTTTTAAAAACCATCTGCTTCAACTAGTAGAGAAATTACTCAATTTAATGATAAGCATGACCCCCTGCACACCTTCCAACCGGGTAACCTAGTCTTTTTCTACCATTTTATTGGCCTGGAGGTTGTGACAACAAATTGGGCATCAAATGGTCAGGCCTTACAAAGTCATGCATAAATGGAGCAATGAAAACTCAATTGTAAGGTTATTTAGGGTATTGTAGCAATTCACGTACATAGTCGTTTTCTCCATCTATTTCCTCCCTACACCAAGATCTAGAGGGGCGTTGTCAAAATTCCTGACCAAATCAAAGATTTAGATGAAGTAAATGATGGGAGTTAAGCTTGAGCTGTCAAAATAGCTGAAACCAGTATCAGTGATAATTCCTAACAAATTTCAAGCCCTCTCAATATTAAAGACAAACCCGCCTAATTTTGAGCCCTATCATTGTTGGGGATAATCCCCGCCTATTATGGTTAATACTAATCACCTAAAACATTTTAGTCTTGGGTTTTAACCTGATCTATGCGGCAAGCAAATCCTATTTGAACGAGATGACTAAGCCTGCTGCAGCATCCCTGATTTATAACAATTAAAGACCTTATCTTAGACCGCTTGGAAATGGACCAGGTAACCTCCTTAGTCTCCATTATAATTCTTATTCTAAGCAAGTAAATATTACTCACTCTTTTAGCTTTTTTAAGTTTAATTGGTCAACTTATATTTAAAAATTACCACTCCAGATATAGTATCCAGAGTAGAAGTCTTTTTGACCAAGAAAAGAAATAAGTTATATTCTAACACCCAGGAGCTTTGGGCCACCTGGCTTAAAAATTTAAAAAATACAAGAGGTATAAACCCTTGATCCTGACAATTAGCTCAGATCGCACTTACTGTTGCCAAACATGAAGCTTTGTTAGTTAAGTGTTAACCCTACATGTACCTGTGCAGTCGCCACTTTTAACAAGTGCTGCTTACTATAGGGAGTTTCTGAGCCAACGTTGTCCAATAGTAAGGATTCAATTTTATGAGTGATGAATTGTCAAGTGAAGAATAAACTGTTGTGATGGGTTAATGAGTGCAGAAACACCCAAAATAGTGGACTTGTAGTGCGTTAAGACGTAACCTCTGTAAAAAATTTATGAGTTAATACATTATGTCATTAAGCAGCAAAAAGAGCTATAGAAAATATCGCAAAACTGCAACTGCTAGTCAGCGATATGAAAACTATGAACCAGGCAATTTTTTTGGTAGTTTAGGCTGAGTTATCAGGACTCAAGGCTGTCAGACATATGGCGTGCCAAGGAAATACTTGTCTTCCATTGGGGTACTCCAGTACCCACAATAGCATCCATAGTCTGCACAGAATCGCTGTTCTGAGGATGTAGGAATAGGATTCTCTGGGGGAGATATGTGGGAGATATTGATTGATGAACATCAATCTGATCCTTACTATTAGGATGAGGACTGGCTATAGTTTCGCCTATGCTTCCCAGAGTTTGGGAGGACCGTTGGGTTCAGATGGCGAAGTATTTGGCAACCGCCCTGACTCAGGTTCAACACTTGAGTTTAATTGTCCGTTCACCTGATTTTAGGGGTTTCAGTGAATTCCCTTTTTCAGATCCGCTGACTACATTGTGAGTTTTTTCTAATGTTGTGATAGTTTCAACCAACGTGGATTGTCCCTGATAAGTCAGTTTAATCCAATATGATCACCTTTCAGGATGGGGATCATTGCCCAAATGTCCTGGAGTGTCATATTGGTAGGCAAGTTCCCCAGGAAGACCCCATTTTTCTGCTGCCAAGTGAGGCCAGTACTGAGTTTAATAATGAGCTGGCGACCACAATTACTCAGAACAGGGAGTGGGGACCTTCCGTTGATGTTGGTGGTTTCATTGGGGGGTGATAAAATATTTAAGTGTCAAAACTTATTATGGTATGAGATGTATTTTTTGGAATATTGTTTTATTATAAGAATCACAAAATAACCCAGCACTCTACCATAAGCAGAGCGCTGGGTTTATATAGTGTCAAAAAGGGAGGGGTAAAAGGCTTACTTCATAGTATGATAACTGGACCACTGGAAAATATACCCAAGGCGGCGTAAAATGTCCAATATTTTACACAAGTTGTCAGTTATCTGTCAGGGTCTCCAGAATTGGATATGGCGGCTGGCACACCTGACGTTTTGACTTAAGAATATTTTCTGGCTTTTTTTGGGAATCAAAGTTTTCGTTCTTATGGCTTTGGCCTTTTTTGATTATTGTGCTGAAGTGCATGAGGAATTTTTAGTCCATTTTATACTGGCTTTTCCCCTCAATCAGTCATGGCGATTTAACCCTTTTTGGGATTCAATCTGAATCCAGAGAAGAGGGAGAGCACTTGTTGGTATATGTCCACAATTTTTGTGATATGCTCTTCGGTGGATTTTGTGGAATTGAGATTTTTGGGTGCCTTCTGTCATATGGGTGGGATCAGTATATTCTGGGGGGAGCGGCAACCACCCAACGCTCATCAAGGATGTACCCCAAGTTTGCTATTTTCCAGAGGCAATTCCCTGAAGCATTTCCTTTTTTCATATAAAAAGGTGTATTTTCCTATTCAGCCTAATAGCGGCAGCTGGGACCCTTACAAAGTCTAAGGTTTAGACTCCATATCTATTAATCAAGGAGAGGTTTTGATGGAGAGAGTCAATGCAATAGAGTCATTATGACAAAAAGGGTTTGGAATGATCAAAACGCAAGACCAAGTCATGCTGCTAGTGAAATTTTCTGATAAAAAAGCTGCCATGTTCGGTTAACTTACCAGAGAGTTATAGGAAATTCGTTGGAAGTGTCAGAAGCTGAAAGCTTGGATGTTGAAGTGGAAGAAATGGGAGAAGACTATTTTTAATAAGCTATTCTTTCTTGAAGAGACCTTAGGACATTGTCAGGAGAACCCTGATGGTAGAGCTGACCTGTTCAGAAATGGTTCCTCATCCAGTGATGCTACCCTGATATACCCAGTCATGACAGCCTAAAAATGCGACTGAAATCTGGCCGCTTATTGTGTATGGCGTTCCACAATAACTTAAGGTTCTGGTCAGAGAACTACCAGAAACAATACCCTTAAATCGTGGAATATATCTCAACTCCAAAGCTGCCAGAGTTACAGAGGTGAACAAAGTTCCTGAATTCTTTAGGCTTTTTGAGACGACCATGGTAGGGTTTGTGAATCAGCAAAAGGCTGTTAACATAATCAACTATTTTAATATGGAGAGTACAAATTATCTCTTACCCCAATTTTCCATCGCTGAGTGGACCTATAGTGAGTTTGGCAACCTGAGCATGTCACCAACTAGAAACAGACGTATGGGCGTCCAGATATAAAAGTATAATCCCATTGATAGCTTTGCTGACCAGTTTTACCAAGAATCACAGATCCTAGCTGGGACAAGATTATTGACCAATTTTGATGCAAGTATTGCAATTAAATTGGTGATTTGGGTCATAGAGATCTGCATCAGGCCATAATCTCCACCTGAATGTGGGTACAAAAATTCCATGTAATAGATTTTTATGGCTCTGTGGGACCACCTTTAATGCCCCTAACAAAAGCTACCATGACTCCAATGCCGTCAATACAATTTATGTGAGAAAGTCCCTTAATAAAACTTAGCAGCAGCTAATTCTGGAGCTAGGACAGGTTCATTTGAGAAACTAAAAATGGGCAACGTAAGAAAGTAGATACCTGTTTCATGACTATCAAGGATAGCCAAAATCTTAGTAATGCAGAACTAAAAAGGAAAAGATCAATGTGGTAGTACAATACCAATGATCAAGTGATCTACGTGGGAAAAGATCATGTAGAATTGACAGGTAACAGTCTATCTCTGCCTATGCTCAAGTCACCTGATTTAGTAAACCATAGTACAGAGCAACTGAGATGTAAAGAGGGGCTCTTGTGGTTACAAGCTCAAAAGCAAAGGCCGCTGAGCCTTAGATGATTGAGAAAGTAATGTGGTCATACCTGAAGCAGGCCCAAGAGAATCCAGCAAACATGAAGTCAGATAATTATTATATTGGATGATTGCAACATATTAGTTAAATGGCAACCATTTAGGAGTAATTCCCCAATATAGCTTAACATCTTTTTAAATCCCTTAATTTAGCTGATGATTATGCTAATTTTTAAGTAGGCAATATTTCTCTTTATTCTGATTGTTCTTTTAGTACTAGTGGTGCCCAACCCAAGAGGAGTTCCTTCACGCATCTTTAGTTATGTTGTGCCAAACAAATTGGACTATTAGATAAAATTAAAATATAACGTGGTGCTGCAGCGTTGGTCTAAGCATCCATATTAGAAAGGGAGGAGGGGTAGGGGGATTTTCATCCAGCTTTGGCTTTAAGTGGCGGTCAAAGGTGGACTAAAGGTGAGTTGGAGCATCAGCGGCATGGGGTAGAAGGAGAAAGAGGTGGGAGTTCTACTTGTCAATGAGGCCAGCAGTGTGCTTTGCCTCGACGTATTGGGAAATCTGGTGTTCAGGAATGGTGATGAGTTTTGGCTCACTAATGAATGATTTAATTCTTTGATGGGTTTAGTGGTAGTGGGGACATAAAGTGAAGATCTCGATGAGTCAACATACCTGCGGCCAGCTGCAAACGTGAGCTTTTCAATATCCAATTTAACATCTTTAGTAAAAATCACTTGGGAAACTTTAGGATTTAAAAACCCTCACAAAGTGGCTCAATTGCTATATGAAGGGCTTGGCAGAGGAGGGAGTTGGTGGGGGCAACGGCTGAAGTAAGTGTCTTTTTTATGTATAGTTCTATAGACTGTAAATTTGGCACAGGTGTGAAAGTGGCAGTAGAGGAGTTGAATTGGGGGGTATGGTGATAGATTCTGACCAGTCAAAGTTGGATTCAGCACACCAACCTCAGCTCAAGCAACTTTAGAGTTTAACTCGCTGATCATGGGGCCTATTCCGCGCAGATTAGGCACCATACAACCTTTTCTAACACCACTTTCGCTCTCACTAAGCAAATTCTCCTTTGATGCTACCCATTGTAGCACCAATCACTTGTATAAACTGTCTACGCTCATGGTGAACTTTTTGACATTCAAAGACAAATATGACATGTGTTGGCTCTCAGGAAGTAACGGGAACCTTTACAACCTCTTCCTTAACGTTATCAGCACCAAGGTATCCGCAATAGAGAGTGTCTTCTTCCAAACAGGGCAGGTCTCAGACTGGTTACTGGACACAGAGTATTTGGTTATTTCCAGACTGGTTACTAGTGTTTATTAACTTAAAACAAAAAAGTGCAAACAAAAGGATAAGTTTGTGATTTTGTAGAAGGGTTCCTTATTAAGATAAAAAGTAAAGTATTTTATACCAAAGAAAAATTCAAGATATTTTACCAATTGTGTTATTAAAAGTTACTTGGGATTTGGGGTTTTAATATAAGGATTTTGAAGATCCTATAGTCAGACATCTTCTGACTGCTGCTTTCATCACTGCATCCATTTAAGTTTTTCATGTAGCTGCGTGCTCCATCTCACGATGTTTAATCATGAATCTGGATGTTCAGGGCCCTTATACTAGGTCCTCTTCTGGGTTTTGGACCATTGTACCTTCTTGCAATATTGATTGATTACTAAATTTATTGAAATTCTCCTCATCTTTAGGTCAGAGTGATGGCGCTTCTACAATGTTTCTTGTATTGTGTCTTTGAGTTACTCTCAAAATTAGATGATTTTTGGATTTGAAAAACTTTACATTTGAACCTTGGATGGTCATGTTGCCATAATCTGGTTTGCTCATAGTTTTTTCACTTGTGGAATAAAATTATCTTTGACCCCTGAAAGTATATAAGGGGTTGATTTTCATATGTAAATTTTGGAGGTGACGCCATCCACAAAATGTAAATCTTTAAAATTGGCAGGAAAATTATTTTGCGTTATATCATCCCAACTCTGCAGAAAATTTCTTTGATCACCTTTGCCTATAAAAGGGCCTTGATTGCCCCCATCCACGATGAGAGGGTCGCCAGTACCTCCACTAATTTGGGGTTTTTTCACTCCTTCTATTGGTTGAGGAATTACTACGTGCACCAGTCGCAGCCTTATCCACAACACTTCCCTTTACAAAATGAGACCTGAGGAATGATCTGAGGTGCTAGGCGTGCACTATGTTTATTACAATGTTGGTATTATAATATAAGATGAAGTATTTTGCTCCTCACTTTGTCAAGATGGTCGCAGGCCCAGTCCAAATGGCCTGAAATTTCTCTGGTTAGGTTCCCTCCAGTTGGTAAAACAAAACCTTGTCCCCTTATGATAAACATGAACAACTTAGTTCTTTTCTGTCTCTTTGTTGACTTGGAGGGAGGCGCGCTTTAATATTACTTGAAGCTTTAAACTAGATTCTTATAAGCTCCTCAGCTAACTCCTGTTGGTAACTTAAGGTGGTAAAATCTTTTTGATCCCTGATATTATTGGTGCCAGGAGGGTAGGCAGCTGGGCTCTTACCCATACAGGTCTTTGAAGGGGGTATTCCAATCACTCAATGATGGCTTAATTGGTAAACCACTAAAGCTGATGGTAACAGCTGGTCCCGTTTTGACTTGTAATTAAGAGCCATTTTCTTTAAAATTCCTCCTAGAGTCACATTCACTCTCTCAATACTTCTGTTTGAGGATGTATTGTAGGGGTATTGAACTGCTGCTTCACCCCTACCAAAACTAACATTTTTTCAACACATGCAATAATGACTTCTTTCTATTGTCTGACAATAGCACTCGAGGGCACCCATTTCTTGTGATCACTTAACTGTATAATAAATTTGCAGTTTAATTTGTGATATACGCCTTGACCTCAGATGATTTAAACCTCTTAATGAAGTGGTTAATCGCTAATAGGATAAACTTAGCTCAGCTGGATGCAGTTGGTAATAGTCCCACCACGTCAATTGAGTATTACTGAAGGGTGCAGTGTGGGGAATTGGCTTAAACTCAAATTGCTTCTCTACCAGAAAAAACTGACACAAGGCACACACAACAAGTTTTTTGTATTTTGTTGGACATGCACTCCCAGTTGAACATCTCCTAAGGTATGCCAATATCTTTTGGAATTGTCCATGGCCCACGTGCTCGTGAGCCTCCATCACTATCTCTATGCAATCACCGGTCTGGATATATGAGTACCACTTAATTTATATCTTCTTTTTCTGATTTCCATTGAAATGACGAGTATCTTTAGAACATCTGCGCAGGACGCTCTTCACTTTCTCAGTTTCATCCTGCTAAGCCTCTTCAAGTAGCCCAATTATGTAGTACAGAAGATTGCTCTATGGCGCCTTCAGGTGGAATTCCAGTATCCTTGACAAGCTATCTGAGTTGAGATGTTTGTCTCCTGCACAATGTATGATATCAAAATAATATCCTTGGAGGAGGACAGCCCAACGGGAAATGCATCCATTTGGAGCCTTCATGTTTCTTAACCAGCGGAGCAATGCATGATTTTTGACTACTTCTAAATGTACTCCATATTAATTGGGTCTGAAATGTTTGACTGCTCTTATCATGGCTAAGCACTCGCATTCAGTAACTATGTAGTTCTTTTCAGCTTTACTGAATACTTTAGAGTAACACTCATTTGGTGATCCGCCAGTCTTCATCCAGTTGTGATAATAGCGTAAAGTCCCACATCACTGGCGTTGGATTACAGGTAGAAGGTCTTGTTAAAGTCTTGATAGGCTACGATTAGTGCTTCTAACAATCATGCCTTCAACTTTGCCTATGCCTTCTCCTTCTCCAGGCTCCATTCAGACTTCATCTCTTTAGTAGCAGGTAAGTAAGGGGCGCCGTCAGGTCCGCGAATTAGGGGATAAACTGCCTCTAGTATTCCACCATTCTTAGAAACACTTAAAGGTCCCTCAAACTCTTTTGTGGCTCTATTGCCACGATCACGTTCACTTTCCCATCCTGAGGCTTATTTCCAGCTGGGCTAATCTCGTTCCCTAGGAACTGTATCTGTCTCTTCAGGAAAGTGAATTTTATTCTTTTAATTTTAGGTTAGATGCGCGAAGCTGCGAGAAGACCATCCCATAGAAGCTGCAAGTTCTCTTCTAAACGTGAAACTAAACACAGTGACATTGTTGAGGTAAATCACGCAATTAGTAACTTAAGATCGCCAAAAATAAAATTCATCACTCATTGTAAGGTTTCAGGGGCGTTGCAGAGACCTATGGATTCCTTATGGGTTCAAACAAACCATGGCTTCTGATTAAGGTGCATTTTTCCTGGTCCTCTGTCAAGAGCACCATTTGCTAGTAGCTACTAAATTGGTCCATTACTGAAAAGTATCTTGAGCCACCTGAGGCGTTTAAAGGCATTTTTAATGCATATCAACAAGTATGAGTTTTTCTTGGCTATCTAGTTAGGTGATGGTAGTCCATAACTACCCTATAGGTCCCATCCTTATTGCGCACCAGCAACAAAGGAGATTCCCAAGGGCTCTTTGAAAGATGGATTAGCCCGGTTTTGGCTAACTGGTTGAGCTATTGTGTGATAAATGAATCATCTATCTTTTAATAGCGGTAGGGTTTGGACTTTAAATGGGTAATGGAACTAATGCCCATCTTGTGGACCTCTCCTTTGCACAGGCCATAGTCGTTGGGACTAGTACTGAAAATGTTATTAAATTTAACCAAAAGTTTATACAACTTTTTTCTGATTAGGGTTGAATCCCCAAGCCTGAGCTAATTGAAACCTCCTACTCCAGGTATAAACTTATATCTTGGCAACTGTTCAGGAGGGCCAGTGTTACAAATTGCTCCTTTTTAACTCAGATTAGTTGTGTATTGATTTTACTCAAAGCAAGGTTTAGCTATTCAGATTTAGTAGGTTTATAGAATCCTGGTTTTTCTCCGGGCTCTTGCTCTCAGATTCTGTCTTGACTGTGCACTTCCAGTTTGGTGTCAGGTGGAATTTTACACTGATTGATAGTATCATTCTACGTTGATCCCCTGGTCAAATCTTATAATTTCACTGGCACTCAGAGGAAGCCCTTACTCTGCACCCACGATAGGTGGTAGTTTCTCTACACCTTTTCCATCAAGGTGTAATGAATGGGATAGATTGAGAGGTCCGCTTCAACCAATCATGTATGCTAGTTTCATATTTTAACTTTCTCATCCTTGGATACCAGGGAAAACTGATAGCTCAATATGGTAATCATATTAGTGATGAAATTGAACTTAGCTCCAAACTCTAGTATAAGATGTCTTGATAAGAAGATTACATTGGTCGTTGTCCAATACTACTGCAGTGCCATCAGGACCATACTCCCAAAGCGTAAAGGCAATGTGGATTAAAATCCTAAAGCGTGGGTAACATCAGGTTTTAGGGTGCAGTATTTAACACTGTAGTCAAAGCTGGGAATAAATTTGGGTTTCCTCATAAGTTTGGAGTAGATAATGTTAATCGGAGCCCTGTTGTCAAGAACTACCAAAACGCGCACCTTCTGGACGATTAATTTCAACTTTGTTACGCTTTTGCTGAATTGGTTTCCAGTGGTTAGTACATCAATGGCGAACTCCTTAAATAGTCCCAAAGCAATATCTCCTGTATTAGCCTAAATATTGTCTTCGCCATCTGGTGCCACATTCTTAAAAATAGACGCGACCAACTGCTCTCCTTCTTCAACTGAATTTTTCACTTGAGTAGCCTTGTTTGCTTAGGTTAGATAGATATCACTTGATTAAAACCGTCAGTACCATGAACCCTCAATCTAAAAAATATAGCCATAATGCTATGTTCCCCCAACTCGTTAACTCACACTTTCTAAACCTTCATCCTCATGGTCTTCCTCACCCTCAGTTTGGAGATCCACCCAGGATATAGTGTTGGGTATATCCTCTTTAAGGTTGGTTCCTTTGTTTTGGAGATGACTAATGGACAGGATTTATAAAAGTGCTCAGGTTGGTGGCACTCAAGGCACTTAAACTCTCGATGTGGCAAGATTTCAGGCGGTTTGTTGTTCTTCCCTTTTTTCTTATCAACTAGATCATTGGTGGCATAAATGGACTTATTAACTCGTTGAGGGGGTGGTCTAGGTGCCATTGCCTTAATTTCAGATTTGTACGTCCCTTATACATTGAGATGCGTCTCCTTAAGTGCTTTGAGTAACGTCACACTCTTGATCACCAGAGTCATATGCATCTTTAAATCAGGATGCACTTTAATGAGCTCAGTAATATAGTTTAGCGGTATGCAGATTCATTGTTCCTGTGGTCCATAACTGCTGAGTCTTGAGGTAGTAGCAAGAATCATAATTTACAAATGAATTATCTTCTCATCTTCATCAACAGGATATCATGTTAACATTCTGGAAATCCTGTTCACTATCAAACTCAGACTAAGTTTTTCTTGACTTCAGTACAAGATAATCCAGGTCATAAGCTCGTGCTCAGGAACTCTTGAGCCTCATGGCTCAAGCATCCTTTTACATGATTGGCATTCTGGAAATCACTAGCGCCATCCATGCTATTCTATACATCTGGAGGAAACCTGAAATTGTCCCCTCGCCAGATGTATACATGGTTTTAAAATACAGTTTATAGTTGGGATTTTTTCAACAGGATCGGCGTGCATCATGGTTGGCTGAACTCAAGTCTTGACTGATTGTTACGTTCCTTTGAGCAGTCCACATAGGTGCCTCCAGTCGAATTATAGATTGAGTAGAAGTAGGATCTGTACAGTATGCATTTGTGTCTTCAGATCTTCAATACTCTTGTGCATCGCAAACAGCATATTGTCATGCTATTCCAAGAGCTCTCCTTATTCATTCAGAGAGATGATGGTATTTCCATTCTCTTTTTTGAGGCTTACAAGTCTCACTTAAAAATTTTTCAAGTGTAGCTTCTAGTTGACAATAGGTGATGGCCATCTCACAATAGGTAGTGAGGTAATTTGAGCTCTTTTAGAGGTCTCCTTGACACACATGATTAATTCATAAAATTTGCAGTTCAAATTCCAGTGTATGGAGTCTAATACAAATTGGATCCTTCTACCTCACCAGAAATTCAGAGGAATCCTCTCTGTGATATCCTCCATATCTGCATCAACGTCAATTTTCTTAGAAGAAATTTTGTGATCATTGCTATGGCCTGATGGTGCCACTCCATTAGTGAGCACCAAAGTCAGCGCGTCAACCTCAGCTCACTTAAATTTAGAGGCTGGCTCGTTGCTCAGGGGTCTACTCCGTGTAGATTAGGTACCAAAAAACCTTTTCTGACATCAATTTCGCTCTTACAAAGAAAATCCTCCTTGATGATACCCCTTGTAGAACCAATAACTTGTAGAAACTGTCTACGCCCATGGTGAACTTCTTAACAATCAAAGACATTTTTGACATGTGTTGGCTCTCAGGACTCAACGGGAACCTTTCCAACCTCTTCCTTAACGTTATCAGCACCAAGGTATCTGAGATAGAGAGTGTCTTCTTATAGACAGGGCAGGTCTCAGACTGGTTACTGGACACAGAGTGTTTGGTTAATACCAGACTGGTTACTTGTTATTGCTTTTATTACAACAAAGACGCAAACAAAAGGATAAGTTTGATATTTTGTAAAAAGGTTCCTTATTAAGATAAAAAATGAAGTAATTTATCATAAAAGAAAATTCAAGATATTGTAGTAATTGTGATATTGAAAGTAAATTGGGATTTGGGGTTTTAAAATAAAGATTCTAAAGATCCTATAATCATACATCTTCTAACTGCTGCTTTCATTACTGCATCCATTTAAGTTTTTCATGTAGCTGCGTGCTCCATTTCACGATGTTTACCCCTGAACCTGGATGTACAGGGCCCTTATACTAGGTTCTCTTTTGGGTTTTGGACCATTGTATCTTCTTACAATACTGGTTGACTAATAAATATAGTAAAATACTCCTCAACTTTGGGTCTGATTGATAGTGCTTCTAATGTCCTTGCATTGTGACTTTGAGTTACTCTAAATAATTAAAGGATCTTTAAATTTGGCCACATTTACTTTTGAACCTTGGTCGGTCAAGCTAGCATAATTCAGTTTGCTCATCATTTTTCACAAGTGAAATTTAAGTATTTGGACCAAAAAGGTATTGTCATGGCACCATGACATAATTGAGGGAACCAATTGTAAGGACAAAGCTACACGTCAGGAAGCCAAAAATTGTGAAGTTGGATGGCCTCCCTGACCTTAAGCATACCCTTGATCAACTCTGAGTACAGGCAAAGTATGCCCAGTTTGGTCCTGGGATTGTTGCGATGCTCGTCCTGGTGTTATAGCCAGGGCGTTAAAACGCACCAGCCAAGTTCTGAATACTAACTGGTTGTTATGGTTGCTTGGGGAACAGGATTCTGAAACCCGTTCCAACTTTAATATTACCAATTAAAGCCAAGTCCAACTACAAAACATAACTTTAGTTTGGTCAATTTTGAGTTACAGGACCCAGGTTGATGGTAGTGTGCACCTATTGGTTTACTTAGGGTAGTACCACTTCTGCTGATTGTCAACTCACCCCCATTGATTAAGTATGTTTCCCTGAGACCAACTAGCCTCAATGGTCGACATCTAAATAAAATTCCTCTTAAGTTATGTTTTATATAATGGTACATGGGTGATTCTGTGCATGGACCTCTTCAATGAGGTCTTTAACAATGTTGGCCAATTTCTATTATCCAAATTAAATACAGTATCCATTGCACCTTTGGGCCGCCATGGTCCCCTCCAGTTCGTGGTACCCCAGCACCATAGCATAATTTCCACCTGGGTATGTATTCCCCTTTGGGGTCTGTCATAATTCCGATATGACTGGACAATCATTGTGGGACAGCAGGGCGGAATCCACCAAACATAATATCAGTTATGATTATTCAAGCATCTCGATATGAGGCGATATTGGGATAACGGGTTTTTTAGTATAATGGGTTTTATTGGATCGCCTCTATATAAGGCAATAAAGCAATAAGGCGATGTCAACATTTGACAAATATGAAGTAAATCGCCTACAATTAGGGTGACAAGTGATTAGAGAATGACAAGCTGAATTCAGGGAAGAATTGGCGGAATAGAATAGCCTAATCCATGAGAAGCAGTATCACCTGAAGCCGCTGTATATAAGTAATATGGGTGATTAAGAAGAGGAGGTTTTTTAGCGTGGAAGAGATGAGACAGCAAGAGGTAGCTATATTTATAAAAAATAAATAAAAGAATTTTGTTGGGTCAATTGCTCCTATTTTAAGTATATTTTCAAGTGTGTCTGAAGGACCAATGATTCCTCACATTGTCTGTCTGTTGCTCAGTGGGTTTGATCTGTGCGAATAACCTGATGGATCCTAACAATACTGTCAGAAATTATAACAGTGGTGCTCACTACAGGGAGCCCATTGATAAACCACCTAAAACTTCAGAACTCCAGTTGCCAGCCATGGCTTACCCAGCTGTGTTGTTGGGGAGTCTTCACAAAAACACCGGCCCAGCTGGATATGAGGACATAAAGTTACCTTGGATGCGGTGCTCAAAAACCAGGATGAACTTCTTCAAGAACGGAATGCTGACATGCACCAACTTGATAGTACGCTTAGCCAATTTCAAATCCTGGGACTACAAAACAAAGACCTTGTCAAACAATTGAATGATACCACTGAGTGGTTGCAGTGTGCAGAAGAAAATTGACTAATACTTCTCAGTTTTCTTGCTGAAACAATAATGACTATCAAGAAGAGGCATCTTACGTGGATGTTATGACTCTGGTTGGAGCTACTAAACCTAAGATGGTAGTACTGGATACGCATATGAGTCAGAACAACACCTACCTCAAGTAATGGCGGTACCACCCATGGCGGAAGGTCATGCTACCCCTGAAGCGGCGGACCCCCTAACTTCCACTAATCCAGCTCCTCATTGAGAATCCACTTTTGGATCTTGGTCCTTTCCTCAGTATGGGCCAAAACCCCGTAAACGGGGTGAGGAATTTAATATCAAAAAATTACCTCCATTTGACTGCAATAGGAACATTCATGGGTTCTTCAAATGGTTTGAGTTTGCGGTGGAAGGAGAATCTGATAGATAGAAGGCTAAGTTGTTAATATCTTCCCTGGATGTAGGAAGCGCCAACCAGGTCACCTGTTACTTCCCAAGTAGTTCTGTCACCTATAAGGACGTAAAGGATACTGTACTCCACCTGTTTGGGGGAAACTCAAAGATGTCACAGCGGAAAGCAGAATTCTTAACAATTGGATTCAGTCAAAATGAGACTCTCCTAGAGTTCGCTAATTGATTCACAACGGAAGCCTATGTACTAATTGGAGCTGGGTACTTAGAAGAAGCTGACGTGTGCAATGCCATATCCTCCACGGTGAAGCCATATCATGAACTTTCTAATGTTATTTTGCCGCTTCTGGATGATGACATACCTCTGCTTAAGATTGTACAGTTTTTGTGTCGTGTATCCCCTAACTTTTTGCTGCTGAATATATAACAGAAGACTACCGCTGCTACTGCACCCTCTTATTAAGGAGAATACTATTGTCTGCCTCCAGCTCCAATTAGTAATCCTTGGCCTTTCTATAGCTCTGCACCTCATACTCGCAAAATTATACTCAGAAGTTCGAACAGCGTCAATGGGCTGGCCATGGAAACCATCAGCAACCCAGATATCAACCAGGACCTAACTATGCTGACCATCAACAATCCGCTTTCTGACATGGGGCTGGTTATGCAGAATGACCCCAAACTTTCCAGTCTGGACCTGATTATGATAATCAAGGACATGGCTCTTATGGGTTTAACTGCTATAAATGTGGCCGCCCTGGTCATTTGGCAAAATTCTGCCATAACCGCCGTGTGAACTACATACACTAAGATCACTACTATCAGGGAAAAGATGGAGCAGAGTAGAGACAGGACCCTCGACCTCTGCAATACCCATTCAAAACGTCCCTGAATTAATAGTAGTGTACCCTGCAAAAGTCCCTCAATATAATGATGGAATATTATATCAGCAGCCAGTTGGATGAGTATATGTAGTAACCCAAGCTCAAGCCAAGGCGGCGGCAGAAGAAGAGTCCCCCAAACAACCAAAGCCATATGCCTGTCAAATGCTCGATCAAGCTTTCCCAGACCAACTTGATTCCGCCACAGATGCGCCAACTCTGAAAGGAGTAAACGTCGCTCTTCCATTGAATGCCATTGTCAAAGAATACCACCAAGTTGGTGAGGGGATAATGAATTTTCTTGGAAAAAGAGAGCCCATAAATGTTTACATATTAAAAAGTCATTATTCTTCTTATTCAGAGTGTACATTGTCAGATTCTGATGGTTGACTTGAAAATAAACCTTCAACAACCATCCAATCAGGCCAATTACCCTTTCAAAGCTTGATCTAACGCCTATTGCAATTATACAACTTGGGCCTATTATCTCAATGACAATTCTATCAAGTAATTTATCAGGTTCTCGGCCCAAATACACTTGCATATTATGGACAATTCTGATGCATCAAAGCTCATCAATTGGTCCCAATTATCAAAACACAAAACCATTCAATTGTATACAAAATAATTTGGGGACAAACTGAAGTTATGTTTAAAAGTCCCATGGGCAATTTACAAACAAACAAACAAACAACCTTATAAATTTTCCGCTCTAGGGCAAAAGTTTATATGTTGATACTCGTAATTAGTTTGATAGCACTTATGTGGACCAGCCAAAAAGGGTTACTTAGTGCTATCGAGGAAGAGGCCTGACAACACCCCACTTAGGGGTGCATCATTTTCTTTAATTAAGGCCAAAATTTCACAGAAGGTGTGTTTCATAAGCAGTGTGACAAAATTGAAATCCTGAAGATCTTAGGACAACTTTGCATGCTTTTATCGCAAGTTTTGTACCTGAAATCCTCCTTTTTTGAGATCATTTTGCCACCAATGGACCTAAGAAAAGGTTACAGTCATAGGCCGAGCTGAGTGGCAAAATAGCTGTTGAAATTTTGTGCTAGATGTGGCCATTAGATGCCCTAGAGATATAAATACTGGCGCTTGGCCTAATGACCATTATCAAATAAATAGCTTAAATTAAAGTTGTATTTATTTTATCCTTTTACTGGTTTATCTGGATCCTAACTTTGGAAGAGTGCCAACAAACTAGAAGAACCAAATCCCCAGTTTTTAGTTAATCTTTCTCAGAAGAAGTTCCCAAATACAAAGGGAGAATTCTGCCTGAAATCAGCCAGAAGAGTTGAGGCACATTTAATAGGTCTAGTGAGTTAATAGATGGTCCAAATCCCATAAACCACAGGCACTATTGAGGACCAATTATTAGAACTTTGGCCCAAATAGACATGCAGGATACCAATTTACAAGCGAGAGATCCTCAGAATTTGACAACTGGTGCTCACTCAAAACTGGTTACATTCTCCAAAATGGATTCCCATGACCAATTCTTGGCAGAATTGGCCAGATGAGAAAGTGACAATGAGATGGAAATCAGCAATAAGGAAATCTTGGATTATTTTAATACCAGCTGAAACGGATTGGAAGCAGGTACCTCCTACTCCCTGGATCTTATTACAGTGGGGGGGAGCTCATGCAGATGCAACCAGCCCGATTGATCTTAAATCTGCAAGTGTAAAAGCTATGCTGGAAACCCTATATCAAGGTTTTAGGATTGGTATTTCACAAATTGATCTCTCCTTCGGCCTGTTCTACTATCTTAAGGATCAGGCACTCAAGATGGAGATACATATAAATTACCTTGACGCTACCATGGCATCCCTTGCCAAACGTCTCACCAACATTCAAGCAACTAATGAATTCCTGGTCAACTTTGTTCAACCATCAATTAAGCATACCCAGCGAATAATTGCTAGACAAAATCTGGAAATCACAGAAATCTACCGTGTGCAAGGAGAGGAACAATCTTCCCAAAATGCCCTACTGGACAAGCTAAATTCCAGTTTTTCTGAAGTCTGAAAGGCAATTGTTGACAATAAAGGTTTTTCCAATGAAGCTCATGGGAGATTAAACACCCTCAAGGAGCTTTTGAACGAAGGAGTCCCAAAAATAGCCACAGAAGTTCTGGTCCACCATGGGTTATCACAAGAATGGGTACAAACTATGAATAACTTGCTGTCAAAAGCCGGAAATTCATTCAGATTACCTACTGTCTCAATCAGAACAACTTACCATACACGCCACTTTGGGCCAAAGAAATCACCTGGAGTTATGGTTAAAAGTTGATGAATTTGAAGAGTATGTTCTGGCCAAAATGGAAACTATCAACAAAAACTTCGAGGACCTTGCAGCAAAGTCAGCCATCCTGAATATGAATGAAGAAGATGCTCAGATCAAAGAGGAATTTTTTAAACTTTGGACTGTGGTGTTGAGATTGCAGGCTAGAAATACTGAAACTACTCAGGAAAATTGGGAACTCAGAGTGTAGCTATCAACTGCAGTTTCCCAAGGAGACAGTATGGACAAAGATGTAAAAAGCTTAACAATCAATCAAGCTTTATTCAAAGAGAAGTACGAAAAAGCTTAAAAAAGAATTTGAATCCTTCAAACAGCAAGGCTTCAAATGCTCGCCCAACTTTGAAAAAAAAAAAGAAGTAGGAAAAAGCTCCACTTATCCAGCCAAAAAACAGCCTGGGAAAGTAACTAAGGGCCGAATTCAGGCATCAGAATCCAGTAGTTTGGAACAATATCATGAAATCATTGGACGTGGACACTGATGCAGAAAAAGATATTTTGAACATCCATTCTATGCCTAGAGTCCTAGCATCAATCTTGACTCCAGATACTTCCCAATGGGAAAGAGGGCTGATTATGGGCGATGATACAACAAGACGCCCAAGGAGAAGTACAACCCCTATTCCCGAAATATGGCAAGATGACTTCAAACCACTGAATTTGCCAAAGTTTGATAAGGATGGAAATGTTCCTTCTTTCCTCAAACTATTTGAAAAAGCAATGAGAGGAGCATCAGACCATGTGAAAGGATTGGCACTGATTAACTCACTTGATGCCCATAGCTGTGACCTCTTTATGCCCTATTTGGGTGACAATTGGTCATACATGGATGCCAAAATTGCTATTACAAAACAGTTTGGAGGGCCTGAGAGACTAGAAACCCATTAAAAGAGAGCTTCTTGATATCAAATCAAGCAGAATAAACTATTAGGGACTTTGCGGGTAGATTCTTCTATCAGGCACAAGTTCTGCGAGGGTGCAATGCAATAGACAAGTTTGATGCCAAGATTGCAATGGAGCACGCAATTATGCCCTTCCACAAACTGCACAATGTCATGCTGCCTGCCTTCAATGGAAGCTTTGAATTAAAGAGCTTACTAACTACTTAAGAAGCTGTTCCCATAATTTCAACACTCCTAATTGGGCTAAAGATCAGCAAAAATCTCGATTTTCAGGCCCAAAAAGCAACATGATGTCTGACCAGGAAAAAATTCCCAAAATTTGAAACAAAGATTTGAGCAAAAACAGCAAACAGGGCCGAATACTTGCCACATTTGCAGTCAATAAGGGCATTTTGCTAGACAATGCTTCAGACGGACCAACAAAAAGCATGGGGTAAATTTTGCTTTAGAAATCAACAGTGACTATGAGATGGGAAAAGAGCAGGTGGAGTAGAGACAGAATACCCTAACTCCACCGATTTTTAAACCGTTCTTCCTGATCCTGATGAGCTCTTTAGGGCTGAAGATGTTGTTAAAGATAACCTCTATCATATCATGGCTAATGATGTCATGATGGTCACTACCTGAGCCACATCAAAAGCAACTAAAACCTTAAAATTACCAAGGAAGCCTGAACTGAAGTATCAAAACCCTACACAAAGCAGATTATTGACCAGGGTTTAGACCTCCAACCCAGATGTTCGACCAACCTGCCTAAACTTAACAACACTTAAGTAGCCATTCCCATGAAGACCTTAGCAGATAACTTTCCAGATATTTGCTCAAGTCTGAAATTTCACCTAAAATCAGGCAGCAATCACAGCATTCACACAATAAATACCTCTAAAAACTACTCTAAATGTACTTATGTGGACTAGCAGTAAACCAGGTGCAAGTTTGGGCCATTGTTGATAGTGGCGCTCCTATCAATATAGTCAGAACAAAATTGGTTAAAAACTGAAAATTGCGCCCGATGTTGCCCACTGCCAGGAATATGGAACCGCTCGGAGCACATACCACCAAATAGCTGGGCGCCTACAGTACCCTACCACTCCAATTTGGATCCATTGTAGTAATGGCACCTGCCATATTGTTGCCAAATACAAACTATGATATCTTAATCAGGACTGATTTCCTAAGAAGATATGGAGTTGTTACCAAACATAAGGACGATACTCTCACCATTCATGGCCAGACTATTCCACTTTACTATAACAGGAATAAGGCAGTTGAGAAAAAGAAACCCAGACTATTCATAAATCTGGCCTACAAAGATGGAGTCATCCCAATTGAGTATTCCATAGCTCAGTCAAAGATAAAACCACTTCCCACTCAGATTGAGGAGTCAAAAGGCATTCCACTTCAATTGAATCAGACCATCACTATACCATCCGGAGAACAAGTATTTATCCTGATGGGACTAACAATTAATATTCTGGAAGGACTTTATGGTGAAGTATATCAACCATGGTCTAAATCATGATTTAAGCCAAACATTGCCCAGGTATTATCATTCTGGGCTACGGAGAAATACATATCTTGTGTGAAAACCTGCAAAATTGGCTTATTTCCATCAGGTAACATCAAATAATCACTTTTCTGCATTTGTTCCCTACCACGGAAATTCACTCATTCCATGAGTTCTGGAACTTTTGTCAAATTAGGGCTCCCCAATAAGGACCAACACAGCATAAATAATGTTGTTCCTATGGCTGATTTAAGCAACCTGACCAACTCTGATAAAGCCAAGCTCAGGAGTTATTCTCTAAATATCAGGAAACATTTGAACAAGACAATTTCGACTTGGGTTGTGCTAATGGTGTCACCCACAAAGTTGATACTGGAGATCATAAACCTACTTGATTACGCCCAATTAGATGCTCAAAATTATCATAAGAAGCAGTATCTAAGGAGATTAAGGAACTCCTCAATTGCAGCATGCTAGTCCTTTCAAAAAGTCCTTGGGCAGCACCAATTTTAATAGTGAAAAATAAGGATTGAAGCAACCGAGTAGTCATTGACTATCAGAAGTTAAATAATATCACCAAAAAGGGCTTGTAACCACTGCCACAAATTGACGACGCCTTGGATAGGATAGGGGGCGTGAAGTTCTTCTTGGCAATGGATCTTATCAGCGGATATTGGCAAATAAATCTTCCCAAAGAGGAGCGCGAGAAATGTGCAATAATAACCCAAGAGGGCCTATTACAGCTGACGAGAATGCCTCAAGGGCTATGCAACTTTCCTCTACATTCCAACGGGCAATGGACACAATCCTGGGAGATTTAAAATTGTCATGTGTACTAGTGTACCTTGATGATACTAACGTTTTCAGCTGCACTTTTGACAACCATCTGGAACACTTATAGAAGGTTTTCAAAGGGCTAGCTGCTGCAAACTTAAAAATTAAGCCCAGGAAATGTCAGTTTTTAAAGACCAACTGGAATACCTCAGATTTATGATAGATAAAGTGGTCCTTCGGCTTCAAGCCTCTAAGTTGGATGCCATCTCCAAAATGAAATGGCCCAAATCCAAGCGCGATATTCAAGTATTCTTAGGCATGATTGGGTACTATGGCTGATTTATTGCCAATTTTGCATAACTTGGAGAGCCGCTATTCTATTTGCTTAAAGTAAGTTCCCATTTGACTGGACTCCAGCTTGCCAGGATGCATTTGAGCAACTCCAATTGGCCCTATTAAGCGCACCTGTTCTTCAATATCTGTACTTTGATCAATAAAATTTATCATCCAAACTGATGCATCCATAACAGCAGTGGTGGCCGTGTTATCCCAAGTTGGAGAAGACGGTGAAGAAAATTCAATTGCCTTCACTAGTCGGACCTTAAATGTTCATGAAATAAACTACACAGTGATGGAACGAGAATGCTTAGCCGTCATATATGCTTGCAAGCAATTTTGAGTCTACCTTCATGGTACTCATTTCAAAGTTGTTACCAATCATGCTTCCCTAAGATGGTTGAATAATTTAAGAGAACCTTAGTGCCAATTAGCCCGCTGGGCATTAAAGCTTCAAGCCTATGACTACACTATTGAACATCAGCGGGTGCAAAACACCAAAACGCTGACTGCCTATCCCAACTACCCACCATCGCAACACTTAGTCAGGCCGCTGATGAGTTGTTTTTGAAAATGATCAGTGGAGAGTATCAGGATGAGCCCAAATCTGTCCAAAAAATACTATCAGATCTACAAAAAAATACAACCATCAAAAAGGGATGCTTTACAAGATTGTTGAGGACAAAAAGTTTATTTTTCTAAGACCATTGGCCAGAACAGACTTAATTATGGCAGCACATAAGGCCATAGGGCATGTCAGATTCAAGAAGATGAAAGAGCATCTGAAGCAATTCTACTACTGGGAGTCAATGCATTTTGACATCCAAGAAACGCTAGAATGCTGTGCAGAGTGCCAGGGCAAAAAACCATTTCAAAAAACACATCTTACCAGCTTGTTCGGCCCAACTTTGCCTGGCATACTGTATCTATCTGCGTTGTGGGACCACTTCCAACAAGCAATACAAAGGCCAAGTACATAATCGTAGCCATCAACCACTTGACTAAATGGGTCAAGGCCAAGGCTATTTGGGAAGCTGGAGTGGCAACTAACGCCAAGTTTGTACTTGAAAACATCATCCACAAACATGGATGCTCTCAGGTTATTCTGACCAATATTGAACCAACTATACTACCAATGTCCTTGCCAAGCTCAACCAACTAATGGGAGTACGTGGTGTGCTATCTGCTCCCTATCACCCCAAAACTAATAGGACTGTTGAGCGCGCAAACGGGATGTTGGTGAACATTATCTAAAAATTAACCTCAACTGAATCATCTGAATGGAGTACATATCTAAGTTTGGCAGTCTTTGCCTACAATATCTCCTACCATTTGTCAACCAGTATGTCACTGTTTCAAGTATTATATGGTAGACACCTGGCCCTACCAACACTGTTATATTTGGCCCTAGAGGATCCTGGCATAAACAATTACCCTCAGTACGTTGAGAAGCTTGCGGATGCCTTAATCAAATTACAAGCACAAGCCTTTGATAACAGTTTCACTGGGAAAAAGCCTGACATCAAAAGGACTTAGAGAATCGCTACCCTCTGGCTGAATTTGAAGTTAATGATGAGATTTTATTTTGCAATACCCACGGATCAGGCCAAATGCAAAATTTAGATTGCATCTGGGTTGGGCCATTTGAAGTAATTGAGAAAACGTCTAAGTTCATATACACCATCAAGGATATTAAGACTGGCCATATATACAATCAAGTCCATGCAAAATTACTAAGAAGATTTAATAAGCAGGCCAATTAAAATAAAAAGAAAAAGTTGAAAAAAATTATAAATATAAAAACATAAAATACAAAACTCAAAAAAAAACAAAAAAATACTTATAGTTCTATACTAATTAATTTTTAGTTCACACTTGAGGTTGGGGAGGGGATCCAACTTCAGACTCGATAGGCATTTGGCCCATCATTCTTCAGACCCATCAGCCAGTCTGGCCAAAGTTACCAAGTAGGAAAACCAATTCCATTCTTAACTGGTGATTGGACCAATACAAAAGACCAACGTAAGCTAATAAGGAATCTTAGGGCTTATGTTCAAGTTGAGAGAAGGGAAATGTCAGATTCTGATGGTTGCCTCAACAATGAATCTTCAACAACCATCCATTCAGGCCAATTACCCTTTCAACACTTGAGCTAACTCCTATTGCATTTATACAACTTGGTCCAAACATATCAATAACAATTTGATTGAGTAATTTATCAGGTTCTCGTCCCAAATATGCTCACATATTATAGCCTATTCCAATGCATCAAATCTCGGCAATTGGTCCCAATTATCAAAACACAAAACCATATAATTGTATATGAAATATTCAGGGACGAAACAAAGTTACGTTTAAAAGTCCCATGGGCAATTCAACAAATGGACAACGTTATTAATTTTCCACCCTAGGGCGAAAATTTGTATGTCAATACACTTAATTGGCATGATAGCACTTATGTGGACCAGCCAAAAGGGGTTACTTAGTGCTATCGAGGAAGAGGCCTGACAACATCCCAATTAGGGGTGCATCATTTTCTTTAATTGAAACCAAAATTTCACAGAAGGTGTGTTTCATAAGCAGTGTGACGAAACTGAAATCCTGAAGATCTTAGGACAACTTTGCATGCTTTTATCACAATTTTTGTACCTGAAATCCTCCTGATTTTGAGAGTATTTCGCCACCAATGAACCTAAGAAAAGGTTTCATTCATAGGCCGAGCTGAGTGGCAAAATAGCTGTTGAAATTTTGTGCTAGATGTGGCCAGGAGATGCCCTAGAGATAAAAATACTGGCGCTTGGCCCAATGACCATTATCAAATAAATAGCTTAAAGAAAAGTTGTATTTATTTTATTCTTTTCCTGGTTTATTGGATCCTAACTTTGGAGAAGTGCCAACAAACTGGAAGGACTGAATCCCCAGTTTGTAGTTAATCCTGCCTCAGAAGAAGTTCCCAAATACAAAGGGAATATTCCGCCCAAAATTGGCCAGAAGACTCAAGGCGAATTTAATAGGCCTAGTGAGTTAATAGACAGTCCAAATCCCATAAACCATAGGCAGTATTGAGGATTAATTGTTGGAACTTCAGCCCAAATAGATGTGCAGGATACCAATTTCCAAGCAAGCGATCCTTGGAATTTGACATACATAATGTGATATATTTGTAGCGAAAAATAGAGTTCGCGCTATAATAGATACTGGTGCTCCAGTCAACATAGTGTCCACTAAATTAATGCCAAAGTTGACGTTGGAACCTCATATGGACCATTGTATGGTTCATGGAACTGCTGGAGCTGTAAGCACTGTCTTTGAGGGAGCTTATAGTGCACTACCTCTGCGCTTTGGGTCCATTGTCATTGTAGCCCCAGCAATTGTGCTACCAAATGAAAACTATGACCTTTAATTGGGACCGCTTCCTGCGCCATTTTGGGGCTTTCATTAATATGCTGGAGGATACCCTCGCCATTCAGGTTCAGCGGATCCCAATTTACTTTACCACTAGTGGAGTACCAAAGGGACTGGTGCATATGAGCCATATCAACCTTGCCTGTAGTGATGGGGTGCTGCCAGTTTGCTATCACCAACTAAAGTGCAAGACTCAGGCCCTTTCCCAGCAGATATATGAATATCAAGGGATACCTCTTTGAGCGGCAGGGCCCATATCTATCCCCTCTGGCCATCAGGTCTTAGTGGACACTGAGCTAGAATTGGAAGTGCCGATTGGGTTATATGGGGAACTCATCAGGCTCTATCATCAAACATGGTTTGAGCTTCACGTGGCTCCAGGGATTATACTACCAGGACATGGAAAGATTAGGGTTTTGTTAGCAAACCTCCATAGTGAACCAATGCAAATCCTCTGCCACCAAACTGTAGCATATTTACACCTGATTTCCATAGACAAGGTCTGTCAGATTCATAATTTTGGGTTGTTGGATGAATTTGGTCTACTGGCCAGGACCCCTGCTGACGTATTAATGGTGGTACCACATAGTAATTGAATATTACTATCAGAGGAACAAAACCAAGCAATAGCTTTATTTCAAAAGTATAAGGGGATTTTTTCTGTTGACAATCATGATTTAGGATGTGCTTGGGGGTGGTCCATCGAGTAGACACAGAAGATCATCCTCCTATAAGAGCTTGGCCAATCTGCCAATCATGGGCAGCAGAAGATGTGGTTACTTATGAAATCAACAAGTTGCTAGAGCAAGGGTTGCTTGAACCATCCAAAAGCCTGTGGCTTCGCCTATTCTAATTGTAAAAAAGAAGGATGGCACCAATCATGTAGTAATAGACTACTGGAAGCTCAATAGTATTACAAAAAAGGATTCATATCCCTTGCCAAGAATCAACGATGCTCTGGATTGATTATGGGGAGCCCATTATTTTTCTGCGATGGACTTGATATCAGGTTTTGGAAAATTGAGTTACCCTTGGCGGAACAGGAAAAATGTGCTGTAATCACCTCTAAGGGCCTTTTTCAACTGACGCGGATGCCTCAAGGGCTGTGCAATGCCCAATCTACGTTTCAGCGAGTCATGGACACTATTCTCAGTGACCTGAAACTGTCATGCGTCCTAGTATACCTTGACAATATTAACATTTTCTCTTGAACCTTTTTAGAGTATCTCGACCACCTCAAAGCAGTATTCCGCCAGCTGGCTGAGGTGAACATTAAAATTAAACCTCGAAAATGTAACTTCTTCAAAGATCAACTGGAATACCTAAGGTTTGTGGTAGACTCAAAAGGGCCTAAACCACAACTGGGTAAGGTGGAGGCCATCAGCAAAATGACTACTCCCAATAGCAAGCATGACATACAGGTATTTTTAGGAATGGTCAGTTATTACTGGCACTTTATCCCTAATTTTAGCTGTATTAGGGGGCCGCTATTAGAGTTATTAAAACAGATGCTGTGTTTGAATGATAGAACGTCATCAATCCGCTTTCAATACACTCCATATGGTGTTGATCAGCGCACTGGTGTTGCAATATCCAAACTTTGATTGGGAGTTTGTCGTTCAGATGGATGCGTCCCTCTCCACTGATGGGGCAGTACTTTCTCAGAAAGATGATGAGGGAGAGGAACATCCCGTTGCGTTTTGTAGCTGAAGTCTAAACTGTCAAAAGCGTAATTATACTGTGACTGAGTGGGAGTGCTTAGCAGTGATCTACGCATATAAGCAATTCAGAGTTTATCTGCATGGGGTAAAGCTTAAAGTTGTAACAGATCACGCATCATTATGCTTGTTGCAGAACCTCAAAGAACCTGAAGGAAAGTTAGCTCGATGGGCTCTCAAGTTACAGGCTTATGATTTTGAGATCCTCCATTGGCCGGGAGCGAAGCATCAGAATGCTGACTTTTTATCTCAATTACCAATTATTGCAGTGACGGCGGATTTCAGTGAGATGATGTATGATAAGATGCTCAGTGGAAAGTACAATTATGAACTGTCCCAAGTAATCAAAGTGTTAAATGAGATGTGCACAAATACCTTTCAACAGAATGGAGAACTGTACAAATGAATAGGAAATTCCATGGTGAATTTTCTGCGCCCCTCAGAATGACTGGGAATCATTATGAGTGCGCATAAGGCATTTGGGCATGGTGGAGTTCATAAGACTATGGAGTTGTTACATCCCCGGTACTATTGGGAAAGTATGAGTTTTGATGTGCTCAAAGATATCTACTGTTGCCATCAGTGCCAAGTGGAGAAGCTATTCCACCATATGACGTCATATCAGTTAGTGAAAACACATTTTTCTTGTCACACAGTTTCTCTCGATGTCATTGGACCCTTGCCAACAGGAGCCAACCGTTGTAAGTACATTCTTGTGGCTATCAACCACTTGACCCAGTGGGTTGAAGCAAGGGCGATATGAGACTTGGGGGCAGTTACGGTATCCATATTTGTGATGGAATGCATTATTCAGTGGCACAGCTGCCCTCAGTTTATTCTCACTGATAACAGAAACAACTTCACTTTGCACATCCTCCCCAAGCTGAATGAGCTTATGGGAATCCGCGGGGTTCTGACAACCCCATATCATCCAGAATCAAATGGAATGGTGGAGCGGGTTAATGGAACTCTGGTGAACATACTACAAAGTTTAGTAATGGATCGACCTTCTGATTGGAGCTCTCTCCTTTCCACTACCATGTTTGCCTATAACATTAGTTACCATTCCGCCACAAGAAAGAGTCCTTTCCAATTTTTATACGGCCAACACCTGGTTCTTCCAGCGTTTCTTTATGTGTGTGTAGAAGACACCGTCAGACTGGAACCCTCTGTTATTTTTACTAACCTCACAAACATTCTGATCAAGCTGCAAACTGAAGCATATTCCTTCAGCTTAGCTAAGAAGATCAGGAATCAGGCCACTGATCAGGCACATCATAGTGGGCTGGCGCCGTTCAAGGTAGGCGATATGGTTCTCTTTCATGACCAACTGGATTTGGGTGGAAACACAAGATGGCCAGTATTTGGATTGGTCCATTCTAAATTATAGAGAAAACTGGAGTCAACGCGTATACCTTCAAGGATCCTACAAGTGGTTGGATCATTAAATAAGTACATGTGAAGTTCCTCTGACCTTACAAACAATAGGGTCTTATTGTCCAGTCAAGGAGGGGTAATGTCGTGATTCCAATATGACTGGACAATAATTGTGGGACAGCAGGGAGGAATCCGCCAAACATAATATCAGTTATGATTATTCAAGTATCTCGATATGAGGCAATATTGGGATAACGGGTTTTTATTGGATATAATCTGTTTTACTGGATCGCCTCTATATAAGGCAATAAGGCGATAAAGCGATGTCAACATTTGACAAATATGAAGCAAATCACCTATAATTAGGGCGACAGAGGATTAGAGAAAAACAAGCTGAATTTGAGGAAGAATTGGCGGAATAGAATAGCCCAAGCCATTAGAAGCAGTATTGCCTGGAGCTACTGTATATAAGTGAGATGGGTGATTGAGAAGAGGAGGTTTTTTAGCGTGGAAGAGATGGGACAGCAAGAGGTAGCTGTATTTATAAAAAATAAATACAAGAATTTGGTTGGGGCAATTGCTCCTATTTTAAGTATATTTTCAAGTGTGTCTAAGGATCAATGATCCCCATGCCGTCCATCCGCTGCTCATTGGGTTTGACCTGTGCAAATAACACGATGGATCCTAATGATACCATCCAAAATTATAACAGGGTCCAACCAGCTTTTGTTGTTTCTTTGTTATTTAAATTATACACATGTTGTACACCCTCGCCCTAGGTCCCTTTTTCTCTGGCACCCTCCGCGGTGCCCTATTTCTGATCTTTCTAATGGCTAGTTCTCTGGCGGTGTGGCTGTGCATCCTGCACCACCTCTCTGGAAATGAGAGAGTTACAGACACTCACTTGACATTAGCCAATTAACCTTTTTAATTTACATGCATCTTAAACATCCATGTGGGGCTTTCTTTACGTGAAACTAGGTGCGCTGGCCATTTCTCATAGCCACTGTGGTGCTCACCGCTGTTTTCTCATTTGTTTCTGTACTGATGCATCTCAGCGTTATTCTTGTAACTATCAACTGGGAAGTTTACACCCTTCCTGCTTGTACCTGGTGGACTCAGACTTTTTTATTTAGTTGTTGCAATTCCTCAACAATCCCCTGAGATTTACTCCAAAATTCACCAGGCTCCTGCTTCCCTCTTGCTATAAGCTTCTATGGATAGTAACTGGTTGTCTGGTTCTCGTCAACACTTTCATGGGGTGAATTTGCTATATTGGCTGTCTCCAGAGGTGGTTGACTAGGTTTTCACAGTGTTCTGCACACAGCTGCTTTTGTGGAGATCAGTGGAGGGTTTGGAGTGTGTCCTGGAGCAAAGTCATCTGGACGTGTTATCCATCCACACATTTTATGAGTTTCTTTCTTTGTTCTAATCTGGAATTCTGGTGGAATTACTTTCAATGAATTTTGTGATAAACAGGCCCTATCACTGCCTGACATCTTTAAAACGTCATTTTTCTGTTACACCTTGGACCTCCCCATGAGAAACTTCCTGATTTGGCAGTTGCCCCCTCGCAACTTTGAATACTGATTAGAAGATCTTTTGGGCGGTTTCCACATCCCAACCTGAAAGGGGCAAGTAATTTAGACATCATTGTTTCACCTGGGGCGGCCCCTATAAATATGGGCCCCAAAAACTCACACACGCCCTTCAAAGAAGGGGAATCTTATCCTTCTAAACCTCAAGTTCCACCAAATCTGAAGGCGAACAGGGGTCTAGACACAATAAAATTTAAATGTTTCAGACAATTATGCTTCAATTAGGTCACCTGCAGCAGCCTTTATAAATACAGCGACCACAACTGTTTGTTCTTTTGAATGGGGCAGAGCTCCCCACCAATTCCCTCTCCATTTCAGCAGAATCTGAGGGTCCAGGAGAGTCTAGACCCAAATATAACAAAAAACGGATCAATAATAATGATTTTCTTTGCACTATGCTTCCATGATTCATTCCAAAGTATTGACAAAGGGCTTGGCGATGATGTCCCTGGTTAATGAAGCACATAAAGCCATTAGAGCAGTAATGGGGTTGCTGTTTCCTAAATACACGTTTTATAATGCGATCTACATATAAAAAAATGAGACATTTATAAGCTCTTATGGCTTTAACGAGGGCCTTATTTAAGTATACCAAATTACTCCTGAAAACCCCTTTTGACCCCTACCATGATCCACAGAACACAGGCGGTGGAAAAGAAGTCACTTTTGCAATATAAAAATGCTTATGCAACTGCTGAAGATATATGGGATATGTGACCCCAGTAGTAAGAGTGTCCAGTTATCCCTCTCCATTCTATGTTTCAGAAACTTGCCCTGTGGGTATGCTAGACCCTGAAGAAAATTTTATGAGGTGTTGGTGTATTCTGCTATAAATAAATATCATTCAAGTTATTTTTTATTTAATGCTACCATTTCATCCCCTTCAGAAACTATCAACACAACTATAATGGTGGATACAGGAGCCCCTGAGAATTTAATGACCAAGACCTAGCTGACTACCTTAAGTTGAATTACTTGCTTTGTGGTGTGCTTAGGGGAGGGGCTTCCCAAGGTATTCCCACGATGAATGTTTTGGGGTTAGTAGATTATAAAGCTACAAATATCGTTTGGCTGGCCACTTTTTAAGCAATCAAAAACCTCTTGTACCCCAAGTTCTTATTTCCCATAACAATAACATCAGTTGCCAAGATTCTATTTGAGCAGATAGATTTTGATGGTCACATAGGTGAGATGAGTGAATTTAAATAAACCCAACAAAACTGGGTGAAAGTCATATCAGGCAATGGCCAAAACGGTGCACCCAAAGGCAAAAAAGGCCCTGGAGGGGGACTGGGAGCCAACGCCGCCAAGAAACCCCAAACCCAAACACTGCACGGGTTTGTGGAATTTACAATAAAACAAAACCAATACATGGAGATACAGTACATGCAGCCCCTATCAAAAGTGGAACACGGGCTCCAACTTTTCTTATGTGTTGATGACTCAACTCTGTGGGAAAAGGTAGGTGTGGCACAGGCCTCCCTCTTTCCCCACGCATTATGTTTCCACCCACACCATCCACCGCAGCTGGATTGATATGAGTTTTGAAACTGAAGAGGATGCAGACGCTGCAGCAAAAGTCTGTTTCAAAATTGTCCTCAAGGGCAAACAAATTGTGCACACCGCGCAAACTAGATGGAACAAAGCAAACACTTTGCTAATCGCTTTTGAATCACTTCCCACCAACCTCCTTTGTAAGCTTATTGAAGACAAACTCCACTTTGGCCTCCAAAGCTACGGAGAAATAAAACAACTCGAATTACAGCATTTCCACCTGATGCTGAACCTGTGCACAGGAAAGGCAATTGCTGTAATCGACCCAGTCCCTGATGTGGCTGAGAATTTAACTAAAATCCCATGCACCGCGATTTTTCACCTCCCGGATGGGGAGTTTCAAAACCTTTCTGAGTCACACTGGATCGTGCACCCCCATCTGCAACCACTGCACTGGGTCACAAGGAGCACGCGTGCCCCATAAAAGATGGTATCATGGCCCCAGACTTTTGCAATGACGCCATGGATGAAGACAGAGAGTCCTTTTTGAAGAATGGTCAATGCCAACCACACTTTCCTCTGGGGAGAGGATGGACACTACATCCTCATTGACCCAATCTCACCCAAAATATGCAAACAGGTACAGAAGGCCCGCAAGCAGGCAGCGGCTGAGGCTGCATCTCTCATGACCTCCTCCATTGACCTGAGCCAAATCCAGATGGATAAAGAGGAAATTGGCTGAACCAGCCAATCAGAAACTGATTCCTAAGCTGGAGCAACCATGGAGAATGCGATCTGAACCAAAAAGTTGGATTAGGCAAACCATACAGAAAATTTTCTCAAGCTGACAGAATCACCATGTGACCCAATCAAATAAACCTACTGGGACATTAAAAATCCACTATGGATGCGCCAATAGGGCCCAGAATGCCAAAATTAAACCCCAAAACATCAGGAGCCAATCATAACACCAACTCAAATCAACCAAAATCATGTTTAAAAAGCTTAATATATACCCCCATCAAAACAATATCCACATGAAATCATCACAAGGTAAGGAGTCGGAAGCCTTGGAGTGGACTGGACCAACCACACGGAGCAAGTCCAAGGCAATGAGTGGGGGACTAGGGCCAGAAGGCCCGCCCAACTGCTCCTGAGGCGCCGCGGGCACCTCAGTGTCAATAGGGATGCTAAACATCGCAGGAGCCAGGGTTTAAGCGTCCTGAGCCAAAAACTGGACTTCCTGCGCAAACCCCCAATAGACATCTTGGCCATCCAAAAGACCCACTGTCTACAGGGGGAAGACGGATCCTGGGTGGCCAGGGTCTCACCGTCCCAGTCAATATGGTCGTCCCACTGTGGGGTGGTCATCTGAAATAACAACAAAAAATTAGAAATCCTCAAATCCTCATCGCACTTAGAAGGCCACATTTAATTGCAAAGATTGCAAACTAAGAGGCCACACTGTTGATAGCCTGTATATACGCACTGTGCACCGCATCAAAACAGAAAAAATTCCTCAAATCCATCCTGATGCTCAACTTCCTGCTGGACACTATCATGTTGGGCAATTTCAACTGTTGGGATGATCCCACCATGGACTGATGGCCCTACACCAGGGGATAACTACCAGGACACTTCGAGTTTCATGTGATGAAGGCATCCCTTGGTCTGTATGACACCCTCCCCCCAGAGCCCCACTCCTCCCCCACATGACCCTCCCCAACATATGTGAGGGTACACTCATCTCAATGAGCCGCATGGACCACATCCTCGTACCAAATCCTGTCATTTGTTCATTACCAACTTTACCACAAAAAAATTTATTTCTCTGACCATTGTCTAGTTTTGGTGCAGTTCACACCAACTAGGACTCAAATGCGGATGACGCCCTGGAGGAAGCTATACCTGGAGAATATAAAACTCCCTGAAATTTCTGAATGGGCCAAGCGCGAAGCTTTGAACCCAAAATTCGCTAACCCATTCACATTGGATCCCAACAAAACTTGGAAAAAATTCAAGTTTAAACTAATAAACAAGAACCGCCATATTGCTTCAAGCAAATACACCGCTGATACCTTCATAATCATATGCACCCTGGCGGAACTCAACACCTTGAACTAAACACCCCAATAACTAGATACAGCTTGAACTGGGGGCGCAAATGGGTGGCAATTTCCGTCCGCCTCAACGCCCTCATCCACAAACACCAACACAGAATCAAAGTATCATGGAAGGGTAAGCACATAAAAGAAGGCGAGACCTGCTCGGCATTCTTCTTCTGCCAATACCACTCCTGAGGCAACCTGCCTCAGTGCACACAGGTCTGCAAAGCTGATTGAATCGTGGTAACTGGCCCAACGGAGGTCAAGGCGGAAATTCACTGCTATTACACTGAACTTTACTGCAACACTCCACCTGAAACCCAAAAAATAAAAACCTTTTTACACTCTTCTGGAATACAGAAAGCACCACTGGACTATAGTCTCCTAATCATGATAACGCAGGAGGAGCTCTGGTTTACAGTCTGCGGTGCACCACGTAGGAAATGCCCAGGCCCTGATGGGATACCCTACAAATTTTATAAAACATACTTTAAACAGATCGCCCCCCTCCTCCTAGCGTCTATGAACCAGTGCTTGCTGGAGACACGTCTCCTCCTAGGAGGCCAGGACTCCTATGTCATTACCCTATTCAAAAAGAGCGACAGACTGGACCTGGCCAACTGTTGCCCAATAGCACTCTCTTATACTGACACTAAACTACTCAAAAATTCTAGCCACCAGACTGGGAGCACTAGCATCAAAAGCCCTATCACCCAACCAATTTGGTTTTACACCAGGGCGCTCCATCTGGTCTAACATACACTCCATCACCAATGTATGCCAATCCAAAGCGATGGGTGCCCTGGTTTTCTTGACTGGGAGAAGGCATACGACCGCGTTAGCTGGCCATACCTAAAAGAATGCCTACATGATTTCAACCATTCACCCAGGTTCATCAACTAGAGAATGCTCCTCACAGAATCCGCTTTGATGGAAGTATATGGCCCAGGTTTCCTGACCAATAGGATCACCCCATGCAGAGGGCTCAAGCAAGGGAACCCCCCAGCCCGCTACTGTACAACTTCAGCTTTGACCCACTCCTCCGCATTGCTGACTCACGCCTCAGGGGCATAACTGCGCCAGGACAGCCCCCTTTCAAGATACTAACCTTTGCGGATGATTGTGTAACAGGTATAGCTGACAACAGCAATGCCCGACAGCTGGAGAGCACCCTAGAGAAATATACCATGGTGAGCAGCGCATCACTTAATAAATGGAAAACCAAAATTATCCTCCTTGGAAAGTACACCACTAACTGGACCACATCCCCCACCACACACAACCCAAGGTGCAAAAACTCGCTCGCCCTACCCTTTGCGTTACCCCCCACCACCACCCTTGTCCGCCATCTTGGGATATGATTGGAAACAGGGGGGTATTCAAGCGAGATGATTGAAAACAACCTGCTACAACAGATATTCAACAGAATCGCCTCCCTCAAGGGTAGATCGCCCAGGTTAATGGGGTGAGTGGCAGTTGCCAACTCACTCATCCTCCTGATGCTGTGGTTCCCAGCACATGCGATCCCCTTCTCCCCAACCTTTATAATGTCAATCCGTGCGCTCATCCAGGGTTGGCTGTGGCCTAGATCCCGCCCACCAGTATGGGTTGAGACACTGTATGGCCCACGCACCAGTGGGGCATGGGCCTGATAGATTTCAAGCACCATTCCAACTGCATCCTGGACACCTGGATAGGGGAAGTGCTAACCCTGGACCCCCCGCAACAGCACTGTTCCAGGCAGTGAGGACCAACTTCGCGCAGGCACTCAAAATACCCAACCCGCACCATCCCTCCAGCTTACTAACATACCCCATTAACTGCCCAAATGCAACGGGCCCGCATGGAACCCCCTTACTTTAAGCGCCTCCTCCATACCATCCGCCGCATGGGATGGACTGTCGCTACCACTGGTACATTGCAGGGGAAGGGACGACCCAGACCCCACTTTGCGTTACAAAAGCCAGGAGACCACCCCACAGAGATATACTCACATTGACCCCATTCATTGCCAGAGTCAACTACCTAGATGCTTTGGATAGCCCTATGACCTATCCACACAAAAGGCAATATGGAGGATGACACACCATCCAATCCTTCAGCTGAGGGTAAGGGCCAACACCTGGCGCTGCCTAAGAAGAACCTACAGAACGGCGGACCACTCCCACTCACTCCATGCAACATGCACAGAATGTGGAGGAGAGGGCTCCCTACACCACCGCCTAGAAACCTGCCCAACATCCAAAGCCATATGGCGAGAAGTCGCACGCCTGTTCAAGATCCAAGATGGCCAGGATTTCTCTATCTCGAAGAGCCTCCTCATGATCTGACTTTTATCCCCAAACCCATCCACCATGCGCACCCTAATGACATCCATTGCAATGTGGAAGATCCACACTATTGCCTTGAATGCATTCAAGGTCACGGTCCCTACCATCCATGAGGTTGTCAATAGGTTCCATGTCCATTTTCTGGAGCATTTCCAAGCCTGGATTTATGGTCATATGAGACCAAAACAGCAGAGACTCATACATTCATGGTTCCCGCTCTGGTTCCTTCACATGGACCCCTTCCTCCACACCTGCTCTATATTGGAGGCAACCCCCCTAGAATAGAGCACCACTCCCCCCACACCTAGCGGTCCCAGCCAGCAACAGGGGTAACCTGTGTACCCCGGGGTGCCCAATTATATCTAATTATTATTTGTCTTCCCCCCCACCATTTCCACACACATATCAGTAATGCCCATCCCTTGGTCAGCTTACCTTGGTTAGATAAAAAACCTCTTGTACCCCATTATTTTGGGGCTAGTGGTGGCGAAATTTTTCATTAAAACTAACCTGAAAGACAATACCTTGTTTTTTATGGTTAAAAATTAGTTGTCCCTTTGTATGAAGCGAACTCTCAGGGTGATCTGCCCCATTGGCCCAATATCCAACACTCTCAGTCTTTCTCTGTTGCTGAAGCCCTATCTGGAGGTACCCTTACCTTCCTGTATGGAGGTGCTGGATTCTTTGTTTGATGCACGTTGGGATTTGACCTGCTCCCAATCAATCTAATTTGAATTTCCCTACTTTCCGATACCTCTCCAAATTTTCCTCTAATGGAGCCTTATTTTCTGACCCCTAATCGATTTGTTAAAAGGAAGCCTGTCATTGACTCCTCACCTGATCAACATCAGGATGCCAAAGATCTTGTCAGTGGAGGACATCGCTATCCTGAAATGATTAGAGGAAAAACTCACCTATAAATATCCGCGGCTTTTCTAAAATAAAGGTACGCTTTTTCTCCAATTCATCTTTGTTTTGTTTATATATTTCTAGAGCCTCTGTACAGCAAACTCCTCTTCGGCCATCAACTTACCCAGTTTAATACAACAGGTCCCTCGTCACCTATTCTACAGCTTAAATTAAGTTACCAGACCCTACAATTAGGATTCCTGGCTCTCCCCACTGTCTGCTCGCTGCAGGACCTTTTAACCTATTCATTTTAGTACACTTCAGAGGAACTATTGCCCTCAGCTACCCGATCCTGACAAAATAATTAGTGCTTTCTGCCAGGTACTCTCCCAAGCTACCTGAGGAATAAATATATTCACAATGGATGATTCTCGCCAAGATTCTACTTGGCCACTTACCAAAATATCTAGAGTCACTCAATGGGTAACTTCCAATGAAAATCGCGACCATGAGAACAACAAACCCAATTTTATGCAATTCCATGCTATGCTCGATATTTCTATTCCAGCCCTAGAGCCTCAAAACTATCATTTTCAACATACAGGTGTTGCTGATACTATCAATCAATTACTTTAGGTGGCCTTTTATACCCAGAGATCTTTCCCATTATAACCAAGCTTCTGCCGTTCCTGATAATATGTGAGTGCTATATGAATCTGCCACCTTACCCAACTCTGAGTTAGGAGTATCTCTCATGGAGCAATATTTAAAACTTTTTGTGCACCCCGCCCTTCACTATTTAGTCCAAATGATGGGGATCCACCATCAAAAAATTTTGTGACAGTTTACCTTGTCCCAAGAGTTACACTCCTCGCTCTTAGATTTCTACAGCTCAGCTTTTTCATTTGTAAGAGATAACCGTGAGGCTATTCTTGAAAATCGCGCCCAACTTATCTCTATTCAAAACCAACTCTCAACTGGACGTGGGATTGGCTAGCCTGCTTTGCGAGGAAGTAGCTACCTGATTTACTGAGACCACCACAATTATTGAGAGTCAGTTGCAACAAGCTATTGTCAACCTCGCCAGCCAACTTAATGCTTTTACTGAACAAATTATTGAACAAATAAGCCAGATTGATTCAAATATCCAACCAGCGTTTATTGTCTCAAGCGTGCCTGAGATTCCAGGGCCCCCTGGCCCTGTGGGTCCCCCAGGCCCCCTGGAGAGCAAGGATCAGCTGGTCCCACAGGAGTGATGGGGCCCCCTGGTCAGGATGGAAGTGAAGGGCCACCTGGGCCAACTACCCCCTGGATATGGGCATCCTGGTCCTTGTGGGCCTCCTGGTCCTCTGGGTTTGACTGTGCACTTACCTTCCCCTCCATAGGATCCCTCTTCAAATAGCTGCCTTCTTACTCTCAAACGAAACCTTGAAAATATTTCTTGAAGCTGTTGGCTAACTCGCTCTGGAGAACCTATTGATCCAAACTTTACTGTTGAAGCAATTAAGGAAGGGTTGTATAACTCTTACCATCTTTACGATTCTCTCACTGATGATTTAACTCACCAAAAAGAAAAAAATTGTTAGGTTGGAGCAAGACAATTATGAGCTCTGAACCCTTGTCCAAAATCTACGTGACAAAATGGAATCAATACACAACGAACTTCAACAAAAAGCATCCACTGAGTCTCTAATTGCCCAAATTGGGGCTCTTCAAGACGATCTGAACCATTTTAGACAACAAGCTGATCTGAATCAAAATCTTGTGCCTCCATTCAAATCTGAGCTATCTGAAGTCAATCAAATTAGCCCAGTAGGCATTAATGTTATTTCAGCTCCCGCGGGAACTACATTTAAACCTTCTTTTAAAGACAAGTTCACCCTTGGAAAAGGAAATATTGCTTTATTTTCTATAAATTTATGAAAACATGATGGAGGAAGCTCCTGATCAACAAAAGGTTAAATACTTACCCTCTTGCCTAAGTAGATCTGCCCAAGAAATTATGGTACCCCACCTCATGAGATGCAGCACTTGGGCTGAGGTGAAGGTTGCGCTTTATTAAAGAATTTGGTAGTGATCTCACCTTGGCAAATTAGAAGCAGGCCTTCATGAGTATTAAGTTAAGACGTGGCAAATCTCCCGCTGAGTTTGCTTCTCAATTCTATGCTGAGGATCAAACATTGGTAACTAGTAACCGCATCAATCTTGATGATGCTGTTGTTGCCATCCTGTCTGCTTTAGAGTTCTACCCGCAGCTCCATCTTCACATGACTTCAGTTAAACGAAATTTTACTTCTATTTTAAATATTAAGGAGGCCCTTCTTGAAATCTCCACTTCTGTAGTTACTGCCACTCCTGCTTCCGCTTCTGCCTCACATCCTCAAATTCATGTGGTGAACAACAATGAGTCTGGAAAAACCTGAGCTCAACCCAACTTCACCTATTGTGGCCGTCGTAACCACACCATTAAGCATTGTTGGACAAAAACGGCTGAAGAGAAAGAGAAAAGAGGGGTCAGCATAGGGCGAGAGACTCCCTATGCTGACAACTTTACTGCGCCTCAAGAACAATAAGTTCATACTGTTTCCACTGACCTTGTTGGCCCTAGTGCTCCTGAAGAGGAAACCCCTATTAGGCCTTCTGGTGATATTAAACCTAACGATATTTCTTATTATCCTCTTTCAAAGTTGGCCCCTGCAGCTATATATTCTATTTCAACTCAGTAGGGAGTGATGGTAACCTGTATTGAAGCGGTGGCTTATAAGGTGAAGGTTCTTGCTATTGTTGACTCTGGCTCTCCGATTAACATCATTTCTTCTCAACTAATCAGAAAAATTAAGATTCAGCCTGATCTTAACCATTCGTCAGAATATAGGACTGCTGGTACTGCATATGCTCGAGCTATAGGTGCTTACTCCCACTTACCCCTAAAGTTAGGCGGCCTACAGCTCTCTATCCCTGCTGTTGCATTGAATAATAATAGCTACGACCTCCTATTGGGCACTGGGTTTCTTATGTAACACGCCGCCATTATTAATTTTAAGGATAATTTCATTTCTATATTAGGATACCGTGTCCCTTTACTTTTAACTTCTGCTCTCAAGGAAAAAGGAAGCAGAAGTTGAGTATGTGCCTGCTCGAGTTTCCTAATTCTATTGAGCGTTTAGAATATCATGTTTTGGGGTCCAAAGTTAAGTTGCCCCCTCCCATGGTCGAGGCTGAGGAGTGGATGCCTTTACATCCTCCCCAAGTCCTTACCATACCTCCGCAGGCCCAAATCCTGGTAGACACTGGGATTCAGTTGGTTCCCCCTCCTAATCATTTGCTCAAGATATCTAGTTTACCTAACCCTTTTGTATTCAAAGCTCTCCCCTGTCCAAGGGTTTTAGATCCCGCTTATCAAGGCACTGTCACTGTTCTTTTAGCTAACCTCTCCTGGTCTCCTAAAGTCATTGAGCTGAACCAACCTATCACTTACGTCCGCTTCTTACCTTATGACCAGGTGATGGGGGTTCATGGCGTTGGGACCCTTCAGGACTTTGGGTTAGAGGAGCCTCCTGTTGTTGCTGCAGTGCCTGTACAAATTAGTTCTGATTTGTCAGATGAACAAAAAGTGGCTGCCGAAGCTTTGATTGATGAGTATTCAGATATTTTCTCCTTGGGCCCTCACGATTATGGCCATATGCAAGGCGTTCAGCACCAGGTCATTACTGGAGATGCTGCTCCTTTTCGCTTTCAACCTTCTCGCAAATCAAAAACTGAAGAAGCCTGGGTTACTCTCGAATTGAAGCAATTGCTCGATGCTGGCCTCTTTCAACTGTCACGTAGTCCCTGGTCCTCCCCTCTCCTGTTGATTAAGAAGAAGGATGGGAGCCATCAAGTTGTTATGGACTATCGAAGATTGAACTCCATTACATGAAAGGACAGCTACTCTTTACCCTGCATTGACGACTCCTTACGCTCCTTTTCTGGCTCCCAATACTTTTCTGCGATGGACCTGGCCAGTGGCTACTGGCAGATTGATCTTTCTGCTGAGGATTGTGCCAAGTGTGCCCTTGTTTCCCATGAAGGGTTGTTTGAGCCCACCTGTATGCCGCAGGGTTATGCAATGCCCCTGCTACCTTCCAACGGGCTATGGACCAGTTGTTTGGGGACCTTAAACTCAATTGTGTGTTAGTATACCTTGATGATGTCTCTGTCTTCTCCCAAATATTTACTGCACAACTCAATCTTCTTTGTCAGGTATTTCAGCGACTAAAGGAGGCCTCCTTAAAACTAAAGCCCTCTAAATGAAAATTCTTTGAACAAGAAATGGAATCTTTAGGACACAAGGTGACGCGGCAAGGTATCCTCCCCATCCCAGATAAGGTCTTTGCCATTGAACGCATGCCCGCTCTAAAGAATTTGTGAGACATCCAAGTCTTTCTGGGAATAGTGGGTTACTACCGCCAGTTTATCTCTCACTTCGCTGACCTTGCTGAACCCTTAGTTGAACTCCTACACAAAAATGTGCCCTTCTTTTGGGGCCCTGAACAATAACAGTCCTTCAATTCCTTAAAACTGCCTTGTCATCAGCCCCTGTCTTAATACATCCTAACTTTGAGCAATATTTTGTTCTCTTCACTGATGCCAGTGGCACCGCTGTAGGCGCCATCCTTTCCCAGTTAGACCAAGACCAAGTTGACCACCCAGTTGCCTGTTTTAGCAAGACATTAACCAAGGCTGAGCGTAATTACTCAGTAAATGAACGCAAGTGCCTGGAAGTTTTACTGGCTATTAGACACTTCCGCCCCTATTTGTATGATAAACATTTTTCAATTGTTACCAATCATTCCTCCCTCCGTTGGCTTTTTCAAATGAAAGATCCTGATGGGAGGTTAGCTCGCTGGGCCCTCAGACTCCAAAATTACGATTTTTCTATAGTTCACAGAGCCGGTGCTATTAATCAAAATGTTGATGGGCTATCTCGCCTCCCTATTTTACATGTAACTATTCCTGAAGAGGATCGACTCTTTGAGCTTCTCCCTAACCCTAGATTGTGGTCACAGGAATCTCCAGACATTCAAGACAGACTAAAGAAGATGGCTGCTAACACTAAAGTCTTTGATGGTGTCTTGGTAAAACAGGTTGGCTCCACTTTTTGCCCTATCTCCGCCCTTCTCTTTGGACTAAAACTATCATGGAAGCCCATAAGACCCTTGGGAATGGGGCTGTAAAGAAAACCCTAGAGTGGCTAAAAACCAAATGCTATTGTGAGAATATGGCTGAGTCCATTTATAATGTTTTGGAAAGTTGCTTCACCTGCCGTTCCCAGGACAAGTCTAACCCTCATTTTAAATTTGAGATTTTAGCCCCTGGGACCCTTTTGAAACTGTTAGCATCGATGAGTAGGTCCACTACCTGTGGGTGTCTATGGCCATCGCTATATTATCCTTGCCATTGACCACCTAAACAAGTGGGTTGAGGCCACTTCAGTCCCTCGTGCTACTGCTAGAGCTACTGCCCTCTCCTGTACCAACACGTATTTTCCCATCATGGTTTCCCGCGGGTACTTTTATCAGACAATGGCACAAATTTTATCTCCTCTATAGTCCAGGAAACAACTTCTTTGCTAGGTATAAAGCACCTCTTCACTACACCATATCACCCCGCCACCTTTGGCGCGGTAGAGCGTGCTAATGGTACTTTAATTTCCATTCTACAAAAATTAGCTGCTTCAGACCCTGTTCATTGGAATGATTTTCTCCCTAATGCCTTATTGCCTACTGAGTTAGCTATCACAGGATGATTAAGATGTCCCCTTTTCAAGCCCTATATGGGCGCGAGCCTCTTTTTGCCTTCCAGTCTTCAACCTATCCATGCATCAGTTAATCTAAGTAATGTAGAGCTTACCCTGCGACGGCTAACTGATGAGATCATATGTCTCCAAGCTATGGCCAATGGATCTATCAAAACTACCAAGCTTAGAGAAGGAGTTCGAGCCAATGAGCACCGTCCTGCGCTCCCTGAATACTCTTTAGGAGATCTAGTCTTGTTCTATCACCATCGCCTGGGGGCAGGACCCATAAGATTGCCACCACTTGGTCTGGTCCCTATTGGGTGATACACTGTAGGGGCCCCAAATACTCTATCGCTGCTACTGGTACTGGCACGGTAGTTAATCGCGTTCACAGCCGTTTTCTGCGCAAGTAGTATCCCCCTCAGCAAGATCTTGAGGGGGTGTTGTTGGGATTTGACCTGCTCCCAATCAATATAACTCAAATTTCCCTACTTCTGATACCTCTCCGAATTTTCCTCTAATGGAGCCTTATTTTCCGCCCCCTAATTGATTTGTTAAAAGGAAGCCTAACATTGACTCCCCACCTGATCAACATCAGGATGCCAAATATCTTGCCAGTGGAGGACATTGCTATCCTTAAAGGATTAGTAGGAAAACCTTGCCTATAAATATCCGCGCCTTTTCTTAAATAAAGTTACGTTTTTTTCTCCAATGTGTCTTTAGTTTTATTTATTTCTAGAGCCTCTGTACAGCAAGCTCCTCTTCAGCCATCAACTTCCCCGGTTTAATACAATAGGTCCCTCGTCGCCTATTCTCCAGCTTATATCAAGTTACCAGACCCTACAATTAAGATTTTTGGCTCTCCCGCTGTCTGCTTGCTGCGGGACCTTTTAACCCATCCATTTTGGCATGCTTTGAAGTAACTATTGCCCTTAGTTACCCAATACTGACAATGCAGCTTCAGCCAATGTACTACCAGCTCATTCAGAGTTTGATTTCAAGTTTAAGCTCACCATTGATCTTATGAGTATATCTTTTTTCATTTACCCTTTTAATGTATGGGAGAATGCAGCCTTAGATGTGTGAGTGACGGAGCAGTTAACTAAAGGCGCAATATTTCACCATACCTCACTGGTATTCTCTCCACTTCTCTTTTGTAAAAGTCAGATGGTACCTTACGCCCATGTTAGACTATAGGAATCTCAACAACGTCACCATACCAGACTTGCATCCATCCCTTTGGAAACCCAGATTGCTTGCTATGTAAAGAAGGCGAAAGTCTTATCCAAACCGGATTGCCTGAATATGTTCAATTAGATCCAGATTAATATGAGCATGAGTGGCTAACCACGTTCTGCACCCAAAAAGGAATTTTCCAGTTTTGGGTTATGCCCTTTGGGCTGAAAACGCGCTGGCTATCTTTCAATGACATATAGAATTAGCCTTGAGGCCAAGCTGGGTGGGTTTATGGTGGCATACATGGATGATATTCTGGTGTTTTCCCTCAGTCTATAGTCCCACGCTATACACCTGCGGCAAGTGGTGGAGAGTTTAAGTACAGTCAACCTTGCGCTGAAGATCAGTAAATGTGAGTTCTCTAAGTCCCAGGCCACCACACTGGGTAAGGTCATGTTTGACCAAGGCCACATGATAATATCAGACAAAAAGAAGGCAAACTGTGGATGGCCCATCCCAACTTTGGTCTAATAATTGAGCAGTTTTTGGGGACGTTCACGTTACTTAAAAAATCCACGCCAAATCTTTCTGATGTGGCAGTGCCCTTGTATAAGTTGATTGGGGCAAAAGTGCTCCAGTAATCCCCAATTTTGCAGGATTCCTTTAAGTGGTAAAGTCAACCTGTTGTCCACGTCCGTTCTTCATCATGTAGATCCCAAAAAAGTGTTTATTGTGGCTTCTTATGCCTCCAACTTCACCATAGCGGCGGCCCTATTACAAGTAGGTGAATTGGAATAAAGCATCCGGTGGGATATTTTTCCAGGAAGATGTCTCAGCCTGAGTTAAACTATGCTGTTTACAACAAAGAGTTATTAGAAGTAGTTGAAGCCTAACTTATTGTCGTCATCAATTGCATGTCTCATCCTAACCATTCCATGTACCTACAGATCACCGTACCTTGTTGTACTACTACACACCTCATGTCTTAACCCCATGTCAAGCCAGCTAGCATGGACTTTGGCCCAATTTTTGTTTTCTTATGAGTGTACAAAGGGCTAGGAGAATGGTTTGGCAGATGCTTTGAGCCAAAACCCTTCATTGGTTTCTGATCCAGAAAAGATGGAGGTACACAACACCCACTTGATGATTTTATCAGGTAAGATTATGTCCCAACATCCCTCCCTCATGACCCATAGGTCAGCGCTTGCTCCTCTGGAAAATGCGGAGGAATATAGTATGTTCAGAGAGTTGGTCCTTTCACAGCCCTTGTCAGCACAATATACTATGGTCCTCACCAAGAGCAAGTTAAATCAGGAAGATATTACTAGAGAGTACCATGTGAGAGATGAGATGGTATGAGCATAGGGCGCTTATGGGTTCATACTGGACCACTTCACCTGGAAATCATCTGGTACCATCATGATGAGATCACCACTAAACACCCTTGAAGGCGATAAATCTATAACTAATTAATCACACTTAAATTTGAAGGGGTTAGCTGCTCAGATTGCCAGGTATTGTAAGGAGTGCCTGGTCCATAATCAAATGAAGCCAAATCGCCAGCCCCTCACAGGGTTTCTTTTTCCAGTTCAAAGGGAAGAAGGGCCTTTAACTTCCCTATTGATGAATTTTATTGTGGAGTTTTCTGCATCTGATGGTTACAAAGCCATCATGGTAGTGGTGGACCGGTTTACAAAGTTCTTCCACTTTATTCCCTGTAGAACTATGGTAATCTCGGTGGAAATGGCTAGGCTCTTTGTATCTCATGTGTTCGCCCTTCATGGTTCTCAGGAGATAATTAGAGATCTGGGGCCTCATTTTACTTCCGTTTTTGGGAAGAGTCGTGTAAGACTCTTTAAATTCACAACTGTCGTTCAACTGCCTATCATCCATAATCAGATGGGAAGACGGGGTTAGTGAAGAAGTTCTTGGAACAGTTCCTGCAGTGTTGCACTGCCACGGATCATTCAGATTTAGCAACTCATCTTCCCATAGCCCATTTTAGGTATAACAAAATTCAACATGCGGCCATCAGTTGTTCACCATTTTTCGCCAACCATGAGTTTAACACTGCCTTCAACATGGAGCCCAGCTGTAAGTCAAAGTCAAAGCAGTGGTGGATTTTGATAAGACAATCAAGAAAGTCCACCTGGGGTTTCCGAGAATTTGGAGGTGACAATGCAAGTTTATAAGGAGAACGCCGATGGAAAGAGATGGGTGGGTCCTGCTTACAAGGAAGGGATCTCATGATGCTTGAAGCTCAAAACATCCCTATCAAGCAGCCATGCAAAAAGCTGGGACCTAAAATGATGGGCCCTACCGCGTTCTCAGAAAGATGGGCCACGCCTCATATCCCAGTTGGATTTTCCCCCTAGTTTTGGATCTTTTCTGTCTTTCATGAAAAGTAATCCAACTATTTTTAAAGGCCCCACTAAAGACTCTGGAGGCATATCTTGTGAATGGGGCGCCAGAGTGGGTAGTGGAGGAATTAGTTGCCTCACGCTAAGTAAAAGAAGGCTTGAGTACCTAGTATCTTGGAAGGGATATGATGCAACGAAAAACAGTTGGGTACCTGAGCGTGACTGCGCACATGCCTAAAACCTGATTAAAGTTTTCCATGAGCATTTCCACCATGCTGCTGGATTTCCTTTGAAGCAAACTGACACCGCTATGAAGTTGCCCCAGTCCACAAGAACTTTTCTCTGGCAAAAGCCCCTGGAGGGAAAATGAATCCTCAAAATAATGAGAGTGTAATGTCATGGCTCCATGACATAATTGAGGGAACCAATTGTAAGGGCAAATCTACACGTCAGGAGGCCAAAAAGGTGAAGTTGTAAGGCTACCTGACCTTAAGCATGCCCTGATAAACGCTGGGTACATGCAAAATATGCCCAAGTTGGTCCTTGGAATGTTGTGATGCTCGGCCTGGTGTTACAGCCAAGGCGTTAAAACGCACCAGCTACATTCTGAATACTAAAAGGTTTGTTACAATTGCTTGAGTAACAGGGTTTTGAAACCCGTTCCAATTTTTAATATTACTAAATTGGGTCAAGTTCAATTAAAATCCATAACTTAGGTTTAGTCAATTTTGAGTTACAGGATCCAGGCTGATGGTAGTGTGCACCTATTGGTGCACTTAAGCTTAGCACCACTTCTTCTGATTGACAAATCGCCCCCATTGCACAAGCATGTTTCCCTAAGACCAACTTTCCTCATTGATCGACTTCCTAAATAAATTTCCCTTTATGTTTATGTTTTTATAATGGTTCCTTGGGCGAACCTGTTTGTGGACCTCTTCAAGGAGGTCTTTAACAATTTTGGCCAATTTCTCTTATCCAAATTAACTGCAGTATCTGGTTCACCTTTGGGCCGCCATGGTCCCATCCAGATTGAGGCATCCTCAGCACCCTAGCACTTATCTCCACCTGGTTATGAATTTCTTTGGGTCCAACCAGGTTCTGTTGTTTCTTTGTTATTTACTATTATACACCATGTTGTACACCCTCGCCCTAGGTCCCTTTTGCACTAGCACCCTCCGCGGTGCCCTCTTTCTGATCTTTCTAACAGCTAGTTTCCTGGTGGTGTGACTGTGCATCCCGCATCACCTCTCTGGGAACGAAGAGTTAAAGAAACTCTCTTGACAGGTATATAAGGGTTCAATTTTCATATATAATTTTGGTTGTGATGTCATCCTCATGATCTAAATTTTTAAATTTGGCATGGCGAAATAATTTCACATGACTCAAATTGACTCTGATGAAGTTATCTTTGCTTGCTTTACCTATAAAAGGACCTTAATCGCCCCCTCCGTGGTGAATTGGTAGCCATTAACTCCAACAGTTTGGGGTTATTTTCCCATATTTTGCTGGTTGAGGAGTGACTAGGTGCAGTTGAAACCTCATCCTTGACAGACAAGTTTAATCCAAAGGCTTAGTCTGCATTGTCAATCCTTTTGTGAGCCATGAAAGATTAATATGGCTAGCTCTGGGCCAGTGACAGGAGTTGGTTGGGTGGCAGATGCTGATTGGCCATGCACAGTGGACCTAGTCAAATCCACTGGCACTTTAGCAGTTATCTGCTCAGGAATGGTTCAGGTGGTCAAAACTTGATTTATAGGAGTGGTGGGAGCAACACCTGCAGCGGTCAAGGTTGGGGAGGGAGATTTTTTATTCACTTATAAAGTAGTAGAAACAGAAGTGGGTATGCTCTGGAGGGAGGAGCAGTGGAGGCAGATTCTATGTAAACCACTGGGCATTTGAACTTTAAATGGTCAGGTTTGAAGCAAAAGGGACAATGGTGCAGCCATTTTTTGCATTCCTCAAAGGAATGATCAGGAGATGATCTGATCAAAGCACAGATAGGTATAATGAGGTGGGTGTCCTGATAGAATGGGAAGCTTTTAGCAAATTTGCAGGACCCAGTGATACGATCAGCACCATTTGGAACCACAATTTGCAGCATGTGGTCAGCATCATAGGAAGACAATCCCTTCATGATCTTGTGGTAAAGTCATTTGGGGGAGAGGTGGGAGGGCGGTGTTGGGATTCTCCCTATGCAAAGTGGAAGCCTTGTCCTGGGGAAAATTTTAGCTGACACCAATATTCAGGACTTGTTTTTAAGATGCCCAAATGGCCCCATAAGTCCCAAATTAAGTTTTGAATTCATATCAGCAAATTAAAGTTTAAACTTGGGGTATAAGTCAAATTACTCCAAATTTGGTTAACACTCATTGTGTTTTTTACTTTGCTTAATCCCAAACCTTTACTGAATCCGCCAAATCATTCCAACTAAGATCTTACCATTCAGAGATCTCAGGATTCTGCCACCTCGATCAAAGAAACCTATGAGCGCCAAAAAACTTCCTTTCCGCCACACCTTTCAAGGAATCTCTTTATCCACTTAGTCCCAATATCTCTACCTGAGTTTACCCCACATAATCACAATATCTTAATCAGCTGTTTCTATGAAAGTGTTACTAAGGGATCAAGAAGCTCATCTGACCATACAGATGGGACAATATAATTATTATCTTGGTACTCAATGCTCACTCTTTGCAAATTCCCAGCAATCCTGAAATCCCCTTTGTATTTAATAGCACTTTAAATAGTATGGATTTCTTCTAAATAAATTACTTTTCCAACGGAATTTATCAATTATCTGCCTTTATTTAAGATCTTATTCTATTAAAATGGCTAAAATGTCATCCAGCACCATACACTTTGAAGCCCTTCTCTCAAAATTCTCGCGCCACCAGTGATCTCCCCTAGCCACCTGAAAAAATGGTGCTTTCTGGCAGGTAGCTTTTGAGTCGCATCAAGAGGACATAGCCTCAACATGGAAGAAAAGAATCAATCTACTTTCATCACTCCATACCCTGATCTTTTGGCCTACTTACTTTGGAATGGCCAAGACTAATATCATTGGGAAGTAACTTCACCAAGTTATTTTCAACTTTTGCCCAGAAAACTACACTTTTTTGCCAATCAAGACACCCAAGCAACTAAAGCTATACTCAATCTATTAATTATCCCTGATGAATTTGAGAAATATGTTTTTTAACAACAATGCCAACACTGCAATATAGATAAACTTGAAAAGTGATATATTTCTTATAAAACAGTAATTTAAAGTAGCTGAAATTTTTGGGACAAAGCTCAAAAAAAGTTATGATAAGATATTACACTTACAAATGATTACTGGTTTTAAAGATTTATTTACCTCTATTGAAAAATTCTCTATAAAAAGTTTCTCCAAACTGGGCCATTGTAAAAAAAGTCATCTAAGTTTAGGCCTGCCCTCTAGCTAAAGGAAAAGAACAACTAATTGCAAAGCTTTAGATTTAATAATTAGAATTTTCTTAATATTAACATAATTTTTATCTAGGTAACCTTAACCAAATTTAAAATTATGTTGTTTTTTCCATTCTGCTGTTTCTGAACAGAAAATGGAAATGAAAATCATTACCTTAATTGACCCAAAAATGCCAAATGACAAATCAAATTTAGCCAACAAGCCTTGACTGAGCTATTAAACCAATCAAATTAGGACAAGTCATGAACTAGCTTTCAAACCCAAATATGGGATTAAACCTCAAAAACCCCATGGATGCCTTGAGAGCAATTATACATTGCAACGCCCAAAGCTCCAGATAAACTTCCTGGGACTTACCTTCATGCAAATTCTAACTGCTCCCCTCTAAAGATTTGCCAGATATTGGCAAAAGGGATCACAAACTTACGTGGTTTTTCTTTTAAGTTTTGAAAAGCGCCAGTTCTGACAAACCAGAATTAAAAATAATATTTAGTGAACTAAAATCTAAGACTGATGAATCAATTGTTAGTATTGGAAATTAGAACCTACCTCAAGGTGGCAAAAAGCTGCCCCAAAAGTAAGGCAATGCCCATTGAGTATTTATCTGAACCATATGTCATGATTTTGATATGACTAGATGATAAGTCCTAGGTCATTATGGCGGAATGGATGAAATCCGCCGAGATTGATATGAGTAATGGTAGATTGAGTGCCTCAAAATGAGGCAATATTGGGTTGTTGGGAAATTGTCTTAGATTAGGCAATTGGGAAATTAATGAATAAAGAATCGACAGAACTAATGATATATGGTGAATTAAATTACTTTGCATAAAAGTGGTAGCATCTGAAGTCACTACAATATAGGCAAGATGAGATGATCAAGAGAAAAAGTTGTTAAGTAGTTTAGAGTAAGCGAAACAGCAAGAATCTGCTGTATTTATTATATTAAATAAAAGAGAGTTGTGGGAGCAAGTGCTCCATATTTAATTGAAGTTTATTTTGTTTTAAGGATGATGATCATCGCATCATTGGTCCTAATTTCTCAGTGAGTCAAACCTTGTGCAAAATCCTACGGTGTATCTTTTTAATACCACCAATTTTATAACAGTGGTGCTCACTGCAGGGGTCCCATTGATTAATTATAACTATGATAGATTCTCAGTTGCCAGCTATGTTGCCTCAATATTGTTTTTATAGATATTCTACTCAACACTATGGTCCGTTGCCTGTGTGGAGCTGAAACTGGCTTTGGACACTGTGCTTAAAAACAAGACGAGCTGCTCCAGGAGGTTTTCTGCAATAAGCTGCCCCCATTTAATCATGAAGGAAATATTCATTGGTTTTTTAAGTGACTTGAAATTGCAACTGAAGGTGTCTCAGATTGACAGAGAGCAAAACTGTTGATTACTACCCTGGATGTCAGAAGTGCTGATCAAGTCATCTGTTACCTTTCAGGAAGTTCCATCACATACCAAGAAGTCAAAGAGATGGTGCTGTGGTTGTTCAGTGGAACTGCAAAGATGTCACAGAAGAAGGCCAAATTTTTGACCATCAGGTTTTAGCAGAATGAGACCCTCACCACATTTGCTGAACAATTTACGCGGAAGCTCACATACTACTTGGGGCCAGAATTTTATCCATATCTGACGTGTGTATTGTGATAACTTCTGCTGTGAAACCATACTGCGAGTTACATAACGTCATGGCCCCACTGTTGGATGAAGATGTACCTTTGCTTAAAATTGTACAGTTTTTGCACCATATATCAGCCAACTTCTCTCCACCTAATACCAAGTGGAATCCTTCTGCTATAATTGACGAATTATCTTACTTGGGGGCTCTGCTAGTCCAGTTCAGATTCCACCAAGTTACCCTCAGCAGTTCAACATCCACCTCATACCTGCTTATCATCCACGGCCCAACTATCGCCCTAAACCTGTTTATGCTGACCACTTCCAGCCCAACTCTCAACTTGGCTTGTTTCATATTAATCAGGGACGTGGGCCCTATGGGGTCAGCTCTTTCAAATGAAGTTGACAGGGGCATTTGGCATGATGGTGCCCTAATCAAGTGGTCTCTTTTGTACATCCAGAACAGTACAACCAGGGAAAATTCAGATCGGAGTAGAGAAGGGACTCTCTATCTCCACTAAAACAAACGTCCCACCTGAACCCAAATTAGAATATTCAGCGGAAGTTCCCTTGCACAATGATTCAGTTTTATATCAGCAGCTGATTGGGGGGTGAATGCTTTGACACAAGTGCAGTCTGCGGCTATGGTGGAAGAGGGGTCTCAGATGCAGGTCAAGCCATATGCTTGCCAAATGTTTAACCAAATTTCCTCTGAAAAATTAGACCCCTCCTCAGATGCACCTTTTTTGCAAGCAGTAAGCGTCGCTCTTCCAGTCAAAACTATTATAAAAACAATACCCCAGAATTGGTGAGGGGATTGCGTGTTTCCTTGGAAACAGGGATTCCTAAGATGTCCATGTTATAAACAGTCAAGATTCATCTTACTCTGAATGTACTTACTGTGACCTGATTGTAGCTAAGACCTGAGTACGTGCCATCATATATACTGGTGCCCCCGTCAATATAGTCTCCACCAAACTGGTGGCCAGGTTGACATTAAAGCTGGATGTGGAACACCAGATGGTATATGGCACTGCTGGAACGGAAAATATGGTTTCTGAGGGGGCATACAGTGCACTTCCACTGTAGTTTGGTTCTATTGTCATGGTAGCTCCTGCTATAGTGTTACCAAATAGCAATTATGATCTGTTAATTGGAACTGCCTTCTTACGACACTATGGGACTGTTATTGATATGACAGATAAGACTTTTTGAGATATTGGGTCAGCGAATCCCAATTCACTTCACCTCTAGCTGAGTACCAGATGCTCTAATGCATATGGGGAATATTAGTCTAGCGTATAGTGACAGAGTAATCCCTGTGCAATACCATCAGTTAAAGGGAAAAACTTGGGCCCTTTTCCAACAGATTTTTGAGTATCAAGGGCTGCCTCTCAGAGCTGCCGGACCTATATCTATTCCATCTGTTCATCAAGTTATAGTGAACACTGACTTGGTGATTAAAGTTCCAGATGGATTCTATGTGGAGGCTATTGGGCCATATCAGCAATCACAGTTTGAACCCCACGTGGCCCCGGGCATTATATTAACAGGGAAGGGGGAGATCAAAGTTTTGCTTGCAAATCTACAGATGGTACCACTGCAAATCCGCCGCCACCAAATAGTGGCATATTTGCACTTAATCATTGAGGAGGTTTCTTTTAGTTTATGAATTTGGGTCGCTGGAGGAATTTGATCTACATCTCCAACCACAGCTCAGTGTAATGACAATTGTATTGCGTGATGAATTAACGGGGCTGTCAGAAACACAGAAAGATTGGGCAATCGATTTATTTCAAAAATATAAAGAGATTTTTGTGGCTGAAGACCATAATTTAGGATGTGCGTGGGGGGTAGTTCATAGGCTGGACACTGGAGATCATCCTCCCATCAGATCAAGGCCGATCCACCAATCAAGGGTGGTGGGAGAAGTAGTAACTGAGGAAATTGACAAGTTACAAGTGCAAGGGATGCTTGAACTGTCGAAAAGTCCATGGGCTTCTCTGTTCTCATTGTAAAGAAGAAGGATGGTACTAACTATGTAGTAAATGACTACTGAAAGCTCAATAGCATCACCAAAAAGGACTCATATCCCTTACCACGGACTGATGAAGCTTTGGATTAGTTAGTGGGAGCTCGTTTCTTCTCAGCTATGGACCTGATCTTGGGCTACTGGAAAATTGAGTTGCCACCAGTGGAGTAAGAGAAGTGCACTGTAATCACATACAAAGGTCTTTTCCAACCAACCCGGATGCCACAAGGGCTATGTAATGCCCCAGCTATGTTTCAACGGGCGATGGACACTATTCTTGGGGACTTAAAGCTGTCATGTGTCCTTGTATACCTTGACAACATTAATGTTTTTTCCTGAACCTTCTCTGAAGATCTTGACCATTTAGAAGCTGTATTTTGCCAGCTCTGCTGAGGCCAATATCAAGATCAAAATTCCGGAAATGCCACTTCTATAAGGACCAGCTGGAGTACCTGTGGTTCATGGTTGACGCCACAGGGCTGATACCTCAACCAGCCAAGGTGGAAGCTATTCAAAAAATGACTCCACCCAACAGCAAGCGGGATATACAGGTCTTTTTGGGGATGGTCAGATATTACTGGCGCTTCATCACTAACTTCAGCTGTATTGGGGGCCACTATTTGAGCTATTAAGAAAGGACACTGTGTTTTTTGGGCGGAACGTCAGCAACACGCTTTTGATACACTTTAAATGGCGTTAACCAGTGCACCAGTGTTGCGCTATCCCAATTTTAAAAAAAGAGTTCATTGTTCAGATGGATGCATCCCTTTCTGCTGTAGGGGCAGTCTTATCCCAGATTGACGAGAAAGGAGAAGAGCACCCCGTAGCATACTGTAGTCATAGTTTGAACAGCCATGAGCACAATTATACCATGACTGAGTGGGAGTGCTTGGCGGTGATTTAAGCCTATAAGTAATTTTGGGTGTATTTTCATGGGGTGAAAAGCAAAGTTGTCACAGATCATGCCTCGTTACTCTGATTACAGAATCTTAAAGAGCCTGAAGGGTGTCTGGCTCAATTGGCTCTTAAATTTCAGGCATACAATTTTGAAATTCTTCACTGACCTGGAGCAAAGCACCAAAATGCCGATTGTTTATTGAGATTACCCAAAATTGCAGTTACAGCGGATCTGAGTGATAAAATGTTTGATAAGATGCTTAGCAGCAAGTATACGATGAACCGCCTCCAGTCATCAAGGTATTGGATGAGATAAGGGCCAATACATTCCAGAAAAATGGGGAATTATATAAGTGGATAGGGGACACTATCATGAATATCCCAAGACCTTCCACTCGCCCATCTGTTATCATGAGCGCACATAGGGCCATTGGGCACGGGGCGTGAACAAGATGTTGGAATTATTGCAGCCTCAGTATTACTGGGAAAGCATGAATTTTGATGTGCTTGACACTATCTCCTCCTGTCACCAGTGCCAAGTGGAAAAGCCGTTCGCTAGAAGACCTCATACTGGTTAGTGAAGCTACACTTTGCTTGGCATATGGTTTCCCTAGATGTTGTCAGCCCTATACCAATGTGAGCTAATTGGTCCAAGTATGTTTTAGTGGCAATTGACCACTTAGCCTGGTGAGTTGAAGCCAGAGAAATACAAGACTTAGGAGCGGTCACAGTGATCAAAATTATCATGGAATGCATTATTCAGTGGAATGGCTGCCCTCAGTTCCTCCTTATAGATAATAGAACTAACTTCACTTCTCATATTATTCCAAAGCTTAATGAGATGATGGCCATCCATGGGGTTCTAACAACTCCATATCACCTCAAGTCCAACGGAATGGTTGAATGGGTTAATAGACCCTGGTGTAAATACTCCAGTAGTTTTTTAATGATAGGCCCTCTGATTGGAGTGCCCTCCTTTCCACTACAGTGTTCACCTACAACATTAGCTACCATTCTGCATGGGATAATCCCATTTTAATTGCTTTAAAGATGGCACCCCGCTCTGCCTGCCCTCCTATATGCCTGTGTAAAGGACGCTGGCATAATGGATCTGCAACATCTAGTACTAAAAAAATAATGGATCTGCAACGTTATTTGACCATCCTAACGAATATGCTGATTAAATTACATTCTGAAGTGTACTCTTTCAGCTTAGCCAAGAGAATCAAAATCCAGGCTGCTGATCAGGTACAGCGGACTGGTCTAGCACAGTTCAAAGATGGAGACATGGTCCTATTCCATGTTCAACATGGGCTTGTCTGGAAACACAAGCTGGTCAGTATCTGGATCAGGCCACTTGAAGTCATTGAGAAGACAGGTATAGATGCATATAATATCAAGGACCCCGCTAGCAGTCAATCATCAACCAAGTGCATGTGAAGTTCCTCCGGGTGTATAAGCAATAGGAGCCTTATTGTCCAGTCAAGGAGGGGGTAATGTCATGATTCTGATATGACTGGACATTAAGCCCTAGGTCATTATGGCGGAACATATGGAATCTGATAATATTTGATATGAGTAATGGTAATTTGAGCGCCTCAAAATGAGGCAATATTAAGTTGTTGGTAAATCATCTCAGATTAGGCGATTGGAAAATTAATGAATAAATAACCGATGGAACCAGTGATATGGCGAATTAAATTACTAAGCCATAGAAGCGATAGCATCCAAATTTGCTACAATATAGGCGAGATGAGATGATCAAGAGAAAAAGTTGTTAAGTTTTTTAAAGTAAGCGGATCAGCAAATATCCGCTGTATTTATTATTTTAAATAAAAGAGAGTTGTGGGAGCAAGTGCTCCATATTTAATTGAAGTTTACTTGTTGTTTTAAGGACAATGATCACATCGTTGGTCCTAATTGCTCAGTGGGTCAAACCTTGTGCAAAAGCCTATGATTTATCTCTTTAATACCATAATTATCCCCAAAGTAAACAAGGGTGACAGCTCAGATGAGCTGTTCCCTACAGATTTCAATTAATTTTTGCCATCAACACTCTCAGGATTCTCCCTATGCAAGGTTTAAGCCTTGTCCTGAGGGAGAAGGTTGACATATGCTGCTGTGCGGGACTTGAACTTCAGTCTACTCAATGGTCCCATAAGTCCCAGTTTAAGGTTTAAGCTTACATCATCTGTTTGGGTTCTAAGTTCAGAGTATCACCTAAATCATTCTATATTTAACCAATATTATTTTTAATATTATTTACGAATGTTTTACTAGAAAAGCATGGCCACAATCACATGAGTCCATCACCTATGGATAAAGCTCCTGATATCTTCATCAGCTATTTATTTAGGAAGCTAGAAAATTTGACCTCTAAACCCGGACCATTGGAAGAGTTCCTAATTAAGGTTAGTAATTATTTAACTTATGCTATGAAACTATCACCAGTAGATCAAGAAGCTCAGCTGACCTTCCAGGTGAGACTCAATTAAGTACAGGCCACGTGAGTATCAAGAATTACTGATGAATCACTCTTTACCATTCCCAATAAATCATGATACCTTATACTTTAAGCAGTACTATAAATAGTACTGACTTATTTTTATAAAGTACTTTTAAGAAGAATATAATATATTACTTAATTATTATTTAGTTATACTTTATTCTTATAAACAAAGTCTCTTTTATCTCTGCGTCCTATGTTGCACCTGTCTATTCTGCTGACTATAGCCTCCTGCTGTCAATTACTATGTTGTGCTCCCTAGCGTTAGCGCCTGAAAGTGCTACTGGAAGAGTTGCAACAAAAACTAAATAAAAGAGTACCAATATTTAGGCTGGTGAAAAACCTACTCCCCTTGGACAAGGCTTTAGGGGTCTCAGTTGGGATTCTCCCTATGCAAGGTGGAAGCCTTGTCCCATGTAAAACATCAGCAGACACATATTTGGAGATTGTTTTTCAAGATGCAAAAATGGCACCATAAGTCCAAAATTAAAGTTTAAAGCCATTTAAGCAATTTAGAATTTGAATCTGGAGTATTCCTTGAATTACTCCAAATCTGGTTAACATGAATGATATTCCTATTTTAAATTATTTTGGTAAATCCCAAACCCTTTCTAAATCTGCCAATTTATTTGTAAAAAACTTAACATTTGACAATTATGAAATTGCTGCCTTAATCAAAGAAAACCATGAACGCCAAAAACTTTTCCTTTTGGTTGCACCTTTCAAAGAATCTCTTTACCCAACTTGATCCCAATTCACTATATAAGTCCCCCACATAATCCCAATATCTTTATCAGATGTTATGATATAAGTGTTACTAAGAGATCAAGAAGTTCAGCTGACCTTACAGATGGGATGATATGGTTAAATCACTTGGGAATTAAGAATCTCTCTTCACAAATTCTTAGTAAACCTGTTCTCCTCTTAATTCATTAGTACTATAAATAGTGCATATTTTCTTAAATAAATTACATTTTTGCGTATTTTATAAATTTACTTATCTTTATTTAAGTTATTGTTCTATTCTAATAGCCAAAGTTTCATCCAGCGCTGAGCACTATGAAGCCTTGCCCTTTGATTATCAGGCCGTCAGTGATTCCCCCTGGCAGCCTGACAGCAAGCAAACTGAACTATTAGTATGGCCTCATCCAAAAATGATTATGTATGGTCAGGATTGGTATAACTTTATATTAAGGGCAACTGTTATGCTGTCATGGCGTGAGCTTTGAAAGAGAAGGCAAGATCAAAATACTCCTTAAAGGGGCAGAAATCTGTGAATTCATTGGGTTTATAAACCGCTGTAGCCATATTGATGATGGCCGCGCTCACATAGGGGGAAGAGGTTCCCATGCTCAACCCAAAAACTGTAATGCAGGTGCTCTGGGGGACGACCAGGTGACTTCTGAGCACCGCCTGGGAGCATGTGAGGTGTTGTGCTAGGTCCCAAGGTGGGATGTAGTGAATGGAAGTGTTTGCAGGGCTAGCTGAGCCAACATTAGGCATTTTGGTGGCGGCTGATAAACGCCAGGAGGCGGAGCACTGCTTCCCCATGTGGGGGCAGCAGGTGTCAATCTAGTTGACAAAGTTCTGGTTTATTGTGGGTTGTTAGATTTTAGGATTTTTTAAGCTTGCTGGTGCGTTTAGGACTAAACTTCAACAAATGGTGGATTGAAATTAATGATAATAGTAAAATAAATACACTTTAAAAAGTGGAAAGCTGTATTTTTTTATATTTTATTAGGCTCCACGGGAGATAAGAAACAAAGCCCTCTTCATAAGTCAATACTTAGTATTTAAAGTGTTGAGGCTCGAAGTTTGGATTGCTTATCAAATTCCAAATTAGGTAATATATGTGGTGGAACTAACAGATCATTAAAAACTTGCCTTTCTTCATGAGATGGCTGATGGAGGGCGGTGACAAGCAGTTTAGATCTGTGAGGTAGGGTTTTGATATATTTTACCCAATCATATGATGATAAAATCACTTCACTTGTTTGGATACCCTCTGACCCTATAAAAAGAGGCCAGCCTCCGCAATGTAGGTTGTACCAAAATAGAGGTGGCCTTGAGAGGAGCCTCCAATGAGCTCCCCAAATTTGGCTGACAATTTGGTGCAATATGATTACAAAACTCATTTTGTGTGCCCAAAAATCATTAGAAGTGTTACCCCAATATGAGGGGTCCCACCAGGAATTGACCAGAGTCTTTTGGCCAATTTTTTCAGCATTCACCTCCAAACCACTCTTTTCTATACATTGGACTTGTAATTATCTGACATGGGTGGAAGGCGGTTGAGATTAGAAACTTTTTGAATTTTGGATTCAATTGGGAAAGTGATTAAAGAAAAAAGATATCCTCTTTATTCTGATTGTATTTGTGAAAATATCTGAGTAAAATTGAATGAAGGTTTGAGCAATCATTAAGACTGGTGCTCCAATTAATCTTGTCTTTAAAATGGTAGTTAAAATAATAATATGTGCACCTAATGTAGGCCATATTAAGGTTTACATAAAGGTGGGCCTGCAAACTACTACTTTGAGAGGAACATATAGTGCCCTGCCTCTATGGCTTGGATCATTCCTTGTCACAGTAACAGCAATAGTTTAACCCAAACAAAGATATGAGATAAAAATTAGCACTGACTTCATGCAACAGTATGGGGTTCAGTGATAATTCCAATAGGATACTGTCAAGAATTTAAGGGAAAACTTGCCGCTGTTTTATAACTGGAAAGATTATACACCTCTGAGTAAGAAAAACAAATATTAGTCTGTATATGCAGATGAAATTGTCCCATAAAGTATTGTCAGACTGGCCATCAATCAGGAAATAGCTGATCAAATTGAAGAGTTTTGGGACATTCTCTAAGTGAGTGAAGGACAATGGTTATGAATAAAGAGCAGTGTATCATAGGAACTGGCCTTATTTTAAAATTTTCTTATAATTATATATGCCAAATATCATGCACCATATCATAAAGATAGAACTGAACCTCATGTTGCACCTGGGATTTTAATTCTCATTCATGGTTATATCAAGGTACTGGTCTCCAACCTATTAAATAGCCAATATAGATAAAGCAGAAAAAAATAATGGCCTACACTCATTTAGTATCTACTAAGGAACTTTTATCATTCCATGATTTGGTCAGCTGGATGAGATAGGATTACCCGATGACCCAAAGTTTCAAGGCAACCTTTGCCATATTTGATCAAAAGAAACTGATGTGTATTTCGGAAGAACAAATGTATCACGCTCTTAAAATATTTAAATGGTATTTTGGGGTGTTCACACAAGCCAATTATGACCTCAGTTGCACCAACGATATAGTTCATAAGGTCAATATCAAAAATAAACAACAATTTTGTATGCAATCAATAAAGACGTTCATGAGAAATTGAGGCCATAGTTGCCAATGGAGATGTCAAACTACTCAACCATGGGCTGTTATTCCCACATTCAAGCCCTTGGACAAGTTCAATTTTGATTGTAAAAAGAATTAGGGATTTAACGAGTTTTCATATAGTACTGGCAGCTGAAAAAAATAACAAAAAAGGACTCATACACCCTGCCATGAATAGATGATGCTTTTGATCACCTATGAGGGGCCTAATTCTTTTCAGCAATAATTTTTATATTTTGGAACTGGAAAATTGACCTATCTAAAGAATTTAAAGAAAAATGTGTAATCATTACCAGCTGTGGACTATATCAACTGATGCGGATGCCACAAAGTCTACAATTGATTGACAACGTTCAACAAGCAATAGATACTGTTTTAGATGACCTAAATTTGTTGCATTTTTGTCTATATAGATGATATTAATGTTTTAGTCGCACTTTTACATATTCTGTTGAAGCCTTGGAATGTTTAAAAAAATATTGAAAGCAAATTTTAAGCTAAAACCTCAAAATGTCACTTCAATAAAAAGGAGATTGGATACTTTGGTTTTTATTGTAGACGCTGATGGTCTACGCCCTCAGAAACCCATTGTGGAAACAAATAGGTCCATGTCCCAATCAAAATAGCTTTCAAGATGTGCAATAATTTTAGTGATGGTCAGCTTTTATTGCGATTCATTAAGAAATTTTTGCTTCCATTGCTGAGCCAATTTTCAACTGTTAATGGATCGCAAAAAGGCTTCACATGGAATGAGAAATCCTAGACATCCTTTAATGCACTTTAAATGTATTTAATGATGTGATTTATACTGTGATATACAAATGTTAATCAAATGATCATTATCCAAATGGATGTATTCTTGATGGCAGTTGTGCCATGTTAAGTCAGATAGACAATGTTGTTAATGAAAAACTCTGTAGCTTCTGCAAGACATACTCTGATCAAGAAGAAGTAAAAATACACTCTGAAAGAGCAGTAATGCATTGTGGTATTACACAGCTGTAAGCAGTTAATAGTATGGCTCCACAGAGTTAATTTTATGGTGGTGACAGACCATCCCTTTCTGAGGTGGCTACATAAGTTGAAAGAGACTGAAGAAAGTTGGCCCATTTTGCCTTAGTATACAAGCCTATAATTTTTTAATTTGCACTGAGCAGGTACTGCACATCAAAAAGTTGATAAATTGTTGAAGTTGTCAACCGTTCTGGTACTTCATAGTGAAGCAGACGATTTTTACTAGAAGATGCTCACAGTGATTAGAGACCAGCCCCACAAAAATCAGTTTTCATTGACCAAGGCGATGAAAAAAATAAAAAACTCTTCAGGGTCAACTGTTCAAAATTTTCAGAGAAAATATTGCTGTTTTTAAAGGCATCTAAACGCACTTCAGTTATCAATGCAGCACATTATGTAACCAGACATGGAGGCCTATGAAAACCCTATAACAGGTTTTTGGGATTACTACTGGGAACCCATTAGTTTTGTTGTCGTGGAAAACTTGCTTGTTGCACTATGTGTCAAGCTCACAAGTCCTACAAGAACAAAGACACTTTATGTCTAGTGGAGCCAGGGTTTTCTAGCACACAATATCCTTCAACCTGATAGGGCCTTGGATCACGAGCAATAAAAAAGCTGATACATTAATGCAGATTTGATCATTTGACTCATTGTGTAGAGACGCATGATATAGCTAAAGTAGATGCCAACAGCACTTTCATGTATATAATTAAGAAATCAAACTATTGGCATGGCTTCTCACAGGTTATAATAGCAGATAACGTCAGCAAATCACCACGCAAATTTTTCTGAAGCAAACGAGTTAATGAGAATACAAAGAGTACTGATGGCTCCTTACCATTTAGAAACTAATGGGATGGTCAAAGGGTAAATGGTACTCTGACTACTACCTTGAAGAAGCTTGTCTCTGGAAACCCATTTATCTGGGTAATACATTTACTTGTGGCAACTTTTCTCTATAATCTAAGCTACCATTTGTCAATGAGGAAATCTCTTTTTAAATCAATGTATGGCAGTTGGGCTTGTTTACCCCCCAAATCATATTCCACTCTTATACCAAGTATGAAAATGACGCCTACAGTATTTGGAGAGCTTGAAGAAAGGTTTGATCATGTTACAGTCCATCTCCTATGTCAATTTCTAAAGGGGGAGATCAAGGTTAAAGAATATGAAGATGCAAAGCAGCCAGCTCTTCAGACTTTTCAATTTTAATAGGGTTAATTAGTGTAATACCCACAGCTTTGAATGGCGGAATAAGAATGATAAGCTCTAGGTCAGGCCCTTAGAATTCACTAATAAGTTGGCATTGGATGATGTCACAGATGAGGCCACAAGGGCACCAGAAGATTTTTCCTCGCTCTTAGATATACAGAGTCCAATCCCAAACAGGCGATGTTGTAGGCAACTTAAATTCCACAGACAGAATTTGGCAACCCCTTTTATAGATTCAGATGGGCAAGAAAATCTGCCAAGCGCTTTGGATGACGTTATACAAAATATTTTGATACCTGGCGCTCAGAGAAATTGCTTATTGATGACGATGAAGCCGTCAAAATTTACTATGAATTTTGACCCCCTTTTAGACCTTCCAGGGGTGGAATAATTTGAAATTCACTAATGAAAAAAGATGAAACAACCAAATTACCCCGATGGGAATGAGCAAACCTCTCAACTGAGCATTACCAAAAGTGGCAAAACCTAATCCCAAGAGTAACTCAGAAGCCTGATGTAAGGCGCATTAAAGGTGCACCATTGCCTGACCTGAATTCCATAAAAATGTTATCAAATTTTGTAATGAATCAATAACCTAAGGCAGAGCTAAAAATCACAGCCCAGAAGCAGGAACTGAATAAAGGCCCCTGGACATTAAGGTCAGGGTATGCTATGAGAAAAAGCTCGCAGATACAAGAATTAAAACAAACGTATGAAGCAACCAAAGCTTCAATCAGGCGCCTCACTAGGGGATTCTGAAAATCCCATTAATGATACCCTTAATCCCAGATTTATTTTACAATTTCTACTCTTTTATGCCCTCAAATTTGTGGAATTTATTAAAAATACTTCACTTTTATTTCAACAATAATAGCTCTATAGAATCTCAGTTTATCCTTTTTGTTTCAATTATATTGGTTTATGTTTTAATTGCTCATAATCAGACTTGGATTAACGATTGAGAAGAATAAAGTAACCAGTCTTAGATCTACTCTGTTTGAACAAAACACTTGTTTGCATGGATACCTTTTATTTGAGCTGTCAAGGAAAAGGCTGGATAGGATTCATTGTGTCCCAAGGGCAACGTAATAAAACTGGTAGAGGGTGTCAACAAGAGTTTCTCCATAGGCGAGCTTTTTAAAAAAAAATAAATGCTCCATTGGGTAGCATCAGTAGAGAATTTGTTCAATGAATATGATTAGCCCTTTTTGATGGTCTTCTAGTGCCTAATCTGTGCGGAACAGATTTTCTGAGCAGCAAATCAGTTTCACAAGTCAACAAAGCCAAGCCAATGAGCTAACTTTGGTGCTCACTACAGGGGTGGCATCATCAGACCATAATGTAGATCATAAAATTTTTCATGAGCAGTTCAATGAATTAGATATGGAAGTTATGGAAGTTTTGAATTACATTTATAATGGGGAAGGTTGTATCTCAAAGTTACACTGGGCGGATTCTCCAAAAATGCAATGGAGTAAATAAGAAAATACAGGTTAAACTTGACCTAATTTTTATTTTTGAAAAGAGGAAATATTTATTGGCTTTTTTATGGTTCATAATCTATCAGAGTGAATTAATCTCTGCATGATTGAATCTTCAATCAGTTGATTGGGATCCAATTGAACATCAACTTTGATAAATTTTGATAGATTGCTCACTCCTTCCAATGATGTTGGGGGAGTTGAGGAAAATGATTTTTTTGGAGATATGTGAATTCAGTGAAATCCCAACACTTCCCCCCTCAAGATTCAATTGTGGTGGAGGATGACTTCTTAAAAATCTAGGATGAATACAATTTACCACAATACCAGTATCAGTATGAACAATCAAATATTCTAGTCCTTTTCAAAATATAACTCTATAAGGATCAGACCAATTAATGCCCAGCTTTTCAGTCCGTCCACCTGGC